>JBBMJM010000024.1:1023031-1040174 GCA_037832705.1 Centriscus cristatus
TTATGGATGTAGTGAGGGAAGACATGGAGGTAGTTGGAGTCAGAGTGGAGGACACAGAGAACAGGGAAAGATGGAAATTGATTATTCACTCTGCAACCCCTGAAGAGGGAAAAGCCAAAAGAAGAAGATGTAATGATTGCAGATATCTCAACGTGTGTGTGTGCGCGCGCGCGCGTGTTCATTGTATGGGCTTCGTACATCAACCACAATAAATCATGTATGATGGTTTCTCTTTAATAACACTATTTGCGTCGATGTCTTTTTTTGTTTTGTGTGTGTGATTTTCGCATGGTAGGTGTTTAGCATTTGTAACTTATCGTTGACATTTTACAATACCACTTCGGTTCAGTTTTGCTCGCAGTCGGAAGCTGGCACCCGTTGACAACCCTTCCGCCTCACGTCGTCTCTCGGCGCCGCTCTGCGTATGACGTTTACAGAGCGGCGCCGTGTGTGTGAGAGAACTCCGTCAGCGGCGCTGTTGGGCTTGCTGGAGCCTTCGTGGTTCGATTCGGTGCCGTTTTTGTCTAGGTTCGGTTTCATACAACTGCCATTGGATATACCGTCAGATACCGCAAACACATACCTTGTGGATATAAGCATTGCCAGGCGGACACAGAAAACCTTCCAGTGAAGCGAAAGTTAAGTCGAGATGAGTGTGGAGGCGTACGGGCCGAGTTCCCAGACCCTCACCTTCTTGGACACAGAGGAAGCGGAGTTGCTCGGAGCTGACACCCAGGGCTCGGAGTACGATTTCACCGACTTCACCCTCCCCAGCCAAACGCAAACCCAGGGGCAGACCCAGAGTCAACTGGACAACCAGGTCAGAGCTTTCAGTCTAACAGGAAGGCAAAATACATCGCGGTTAACTGACGTTAGCGGCTGTTGGCTAGCACTGCCTGCTAACTCGCTAGCACTGGATCCAGCGTTACTTAGCATCATGTTAGCTAGCGTTAGCTGTTGCATTTAGCTCGCTGCTAGCAAGCAAACTCATACGGCTATCAGTTGATGTTGTTTGCTTGTTACATACCGTGTTCAGAAGCACTATCACTGATATACATTGTAGTATCCTAGTTAACAGGCATGGTCTGTCAGTGACACCATCAACACTGCGAAGTAAAACCGTCCTTCTCGCATTTGTGATTTGTCCCTGCTAATGTTAGCTACGAATCGTTAGCATACAATGTTTATGTTGACGTTGTGTTTGCGATGAAGCTTGTATTGTCGTGCAGATAAATGGTCCTGATGAGGGACTTCACAATGGTGGGGTGGAAGACTCTGTTACCAAAGCAAGTCAATTGTTGGCCGAGCTAAATTTCGAGGAGGATGAAGAAGACACGTACTACACCAAAGTCCTGCCCGAGCACGCCTGCAGGTAGCATTACACTGACATGAACACGGCTCAGAGAATCAGAGGAGAAATATTATTTTTAAAAGTTTGACAATGTACTGCACCAAAAGAACTTGGTTCTCTCATAATACTGTGCGTATTCCATGTCGTTTTAATATTCTCATTATTTTATGGTAAGCACGTGTTGATTCGATGAGTAAATGATTTTAATGAGAGTACCAAATGAAACATGAACCTAATCGACATAATACATTGTACACATATGATCATTAGGGAATGAAGCATCAGATTACATGATCATTGTTGAGGAAGTCGAGATGTTAATTTTTGCCTAAATTTCTCGGTCAGCTACTGTGGCATCCACGATCCAGCATGTGTCGTGTACTGCAATACCAGCAAGAAGTGGTTCTGTAACGGCCGTGGAAACACATCTGGCAGGTCTGTAATCAATTTACTAAAGAAGATAAGGATCACCAATTGCCTTACTTACAATTTTGTATGTTAAGTTGTAGGTTTGGACACTAAAATGCTTACCAATGCAATTGTTTTTTTGTAATGTATTCTGTTGTGATAGTATCCTATCACTTGTTGCAAATGATTCTATGGGTTGTAGCGCTTGTAGTTTTTTACAGCACTCGTTGCAAGTCTCCGTTTTTGTATAGAGCGATAAAAATAACCTAATAATATGTAATTAACTGACTTAGTGTGTTTCTCTTCGGCAGTGCAGTGGGACAAATTTAACAAAGATCAGTGTCTTTGATGGTAATTTTATTTCCCATTTCAGCCATATCGTGAACCATCTGGTGAGGGCCAAATGCAAAGAGGTGACACTGCACAAAGATGGGCCACTGGGTGAAACAGTGCTGGAATGCTACAACTGTGGCTGTCGCAATGTTTTCCTCCTGGGCTTCATCCCAGCTAAGGCTGATTCTGTGGTGGTGCTCCTGTGCAGGTAAGTGGATGTATCAGTCTTAATAACGAGCGAGTCCACAGATTTTATATGCTCTTGTTGAGCATGTCCTTCAACATCAGCACGCCCTTTCATCCAAAGATGTCCTGAAGCATGATTAAAATGTTCTACTGTAGTCTTATTTGTGATACACCTCATTAATTACACTTAGTTGGCTGGCCCTCTCTGCTTCTCACCGTGGTGAGACTAGTCATGTAGTTTGCTTAAATAGTTTGCCCGAGGACTGTTCTGTTAGTGTTGATTAAATTTCTGTCTTAATCTGTCTTTCTGCATGTAGACAGCCCTGTGCCAGCCAGAGTAGCCTGAAGGACATCAACTGGGACAGCTCCCAGTGGCAGCCACTTATCCAGGATCGCTGTTTTTTGTCCTGGCTGGTGAAAATCCCATCGGAGCAGGAGCAGCTCCGGGCCCGTCAGATCACTGCCCAGCAGATCAACAAGCTAGAGGAACTTTGGAAGGTGTTCATATGTCATGCTTGGATGTATATTTCCTCATGGCTGGTTGCGGCTAGCGTTGGCAAAAGGGCAGCAAGTTGGAGCTGTGTACGAGGAGTAATTTTCTGACAGATGTGATGTGGCTAACAGATGCTGTTGCTATTCTTCTTTCTTCCCAGGATAACCCCAGTGCCACCTTGGAAGACTTGGAAAAACCTGGAGTGGATGAGGAACCGCAACATGTGCTGCTGCGTTACGAGGATGCTTACCAGTACCAAAACATCTTTGGCCCCTTGGTCAAACTGGAAGCTGACTATGACAAGAAGCTTAAGGAGTCCCAGGTACATGAACACCGTCTTTGCACTAATTCTTATTTTTAACCTTTGTTGGTGGTGATTCTAAACATACAGTAACCTCACACGCAAGAAGAGTGGGTATTTCCAACTTGAACTGACATAAAACCTTTCCTCTTTTGCAGACCCAGGACAATATAACAGTCAGGTGGGACCTGGGGCTGAATAAAAAGCGGATTGCGTATTTCACACTGCCCAAGACGGATTCAGGTGGTAATTCTCTGAGCTTCACTTCCCTCCAGTCGTTCTGTGGTGCAGATAGAGCCCCAACTCATCCCCCCTCAGTCTACAGAACTGCACGCAACTTCCTCCAACCTTGCATCATTTGGTGGCATGTGTGCTTCGTTCTGTTTGTGCTGTGATGGCTCATTACCATTGCCCATTTTCATTTTGTCATTTGTGCAATATTCCAAGTTTAAACAGGCTCAATTCTAACTATTTTCCTTTCAACAATGTTAGATATGAGGTTGATGCAAGGTGATGAAATCTGCCTGCGTTACAAGGGAGACCTAGCCCCACTGTGGAAAGGCATTGGTCATGTCATCAAAGTCCCTGACAGTATCCTTTGTACATTTCATTACAAATGACTTTACAAATGTCTTGCCGATGGTATTGTAAAAAAAAAACCCATAACAATTATGGACACTGTATGTAATCCCATTTTTGTGAAACTGTCCAAAGATCTTCCACGTTTTCTTTAATAGCGTCCATTTCAAGACTACGGAGATGAAATTGCTATTGAACTGCGTAGTAGTGTTGGAGCACCCATTGAAATCCCCCACAACTTCCAAGTTGACTTTGTGTGGAAGTCTACATCCTTTGACAGGTAGGTTGATGTTTGTATTGGCCTTATGCTCAGATGCAATGAGAAAAGTGCTTGTTCCCGAATTTACCAACTAGTGTTTTCACTCAACAACATCCTTACTTGTGTAACCGTGTCTACCGTGTAACCCTAATGCAACACAATGTTTTTGTCTGCTTACTCCTGGACCATGTAGTCCCATTTTAATCTTGTTCACCCTGGTCCTCACCACCCTCCCACCCCCCTACCCCCTTCCTGGTAGCGTTAGAACAGCTTTGATGAAATCCTCCTGTTAATGGCTGTAGGGTTTGTTCCCAGCTGTGCCACTGTGAGGCTGAGAATGACGTACATTTGCGTATGTGTTGTCACAGGATGCAGAGTGCCCTGAAGACTTTTGCAGTGGATGAAACATCCGTGTCTGGCTACATTTACCACAAACTGTTGGGTCATGAAGTGGAAGATGTTACTTTCAAGTGCCAGCTGCCAAAGCGCTTTACTGCCCAGGGCCTGCCTGACCTCAATCACTCACAGGTCAGATCTTGTTCTTTATTTTCCTTAGTTGCCAAAATGAGAACAATGTGATTTGTAATTTGTATCATTTTCTGAGAGATCACTCCAGTGGAGGTCTGATTTTCATGTGTTTTTTCAGCAGTGTCAGGATACACATCACTATGTCTCGTGTTTTCCTCATAATTGATAAATTTCAACACAGTTTATAGGGGCTTTGTCATTTTTCCTGCTTGCTTTAGGTGTACGCAGTAAAGACGGTGTTGCAGAGGCCTCTCAGCCTTATCCAGGGTCCTCCTGGGACTGGGAAGACTGTTACCTCTGCCACTATTGTTTACCATCTGTCTCGTCAAGGCAACGGGTGAGACTAGTTTCAGCTACCATTCATTGTTCTCATATAAACTCATAATATCGAATTTGTAAGCTAAGCATCTATGTATGAAGACACCTCGAAGCACTTGTCCCTGAGGTCTGAGTTTATCTGTATGTTGTCCTGCAGACCCGTTCTGGTGTGTGCTCCCAGTAACATTGCTGTGGACCAGTTAACTGAGAAGATTGACAAGACTGGTCTGAAGGTCGTAAGGCTGTGCGCCAAGAGCCGGGAAGCTATTGAGTCACCTGTGTCTTTCCTAGCTCTGCACAACCAGATCAGCAACATGGACAGGTGAGTGACATGTGTATGTGACGTAGAAGACAAGTGTGTGTATGTACATTGTGACCCAAGTGTGGGTTCTGTGTAGTCATGCGTGTCATTTGTGTTGACTACTTCAGCATGCCGGAGCTTCAGAAACTACAGCAGCTTAAGGACGAGACTGGCGAGCTGTCGTCTGCTGATGAGAAACGCTACAGAGCCTTGAAACGTACTGCTGAGAGGGAGCTGCTCATGGTGAGGAGATTGTATCAGACCTTTTAAACTCTTAAAATGTGATGGATGGATAAAATATATATTTTTTAAAAAGAACATGAAAAATGTAGTCACACACTCTTATTAAAACAAATCTGATGATGATTTGCGGGGCAGCAGTAGTAATGTTCACCGTTCGTCTCTCGTTGCTTCTTTTTTTGTCCAACCAGAATGCCGACGTGATCTGCTGCACCTGCGTTGGAGCTGGAGATCCTCGCCTGGCCAAGATGCAGTTTCGCTCCATTCTGATCGATGAGAGCACCCAGGCCACTGAGCCAGAGTGTATGGTGCCTGTTGTGCTGGGAGCCAAGCAGGTGCGCTCAGAGCCTCAGCCACTCTGTAAATAAAAGTGAACTAAAGTGCTATGTAGTGCTATAGTTAGTAGCTTATTGAAATTTAAATACATACTTAAATACATCCTACATATCTGATGGAAGGTTGTGTATAGCACTACTCAATAACCTTTGGCCAGTACATTCACCAACATGTCACCTTCCCAGCTCATTCTTGTGGGTGACCACTGCCAGTTGGGTCCCGTGGTGATGTGCAAGAAGGCAGCCAAGGCGGGTTTGTCCCAGTCTCTTTTTGAACGCTTGGTGGTCCTTGGGATCCGGCCAATCCGCCTGCAGGTCCAGTACCGAATGCATCCAGCTCTCAGTGCCTTCCCATCCAACATCTTCTATGAGGGTTCCCTGCAGAATGGCGTGACTGCGGGTTTGTAAAGTTTCCTCGGCTTCTGTTCGGTGGAATATTCGCTGGGTAGAAATCGTTCCAATTCTGAAATGACATGAAATCTTCTGCTCCTCTCAGCTGACCGCATCAAGAAGGGCTTTGACTTCCAGTGGCCACAGCCGGACAAACCCATGTTCTTCTATGTGACTCAGGGCCAGGAAGAGATCGCTAGCTCTGGAACCTCCTATCTGAATAGGTAAGATTACACACTGCCACGTGTACATCTGGAATGGATTCATAATGTAGACAGCAGTTGCAGAACTATCTCCAAAGAATGTAAAGGCTTTTCTTCATTTAAATGAGAATTTTTTTAAGTTTTGAGTCTGACTTTTCAGGACTGAGGCTGCCAATGTGGAGAAAATCACCACCCGGCTGCTGAAGGCAGGTGCCAAACCCGACCAGATTGGCATCATCACTCCCTATGAGGGTCAGCGCTCCTACCTGGTCCAGTACATGCAGTTCAGTGGCTCCCTGCACACCAAACTTTATCAGGTACCGCAAAACTCTCCTGACCTGAAGGCAGACATCTCACTTAACGTATCACCATTAAAACCTTAGATAAGATAAGACTTTGTTAGTCTCACAGTGGAGAAATTTGCAATGATTTATTAACAGTTTAATTGTTCTATGTTCTATGTACTTTTCCAAACCTGCTATTTACGCAATCCCCTCCTGCTCCGAATTTTTCTCCCATCCCAGCAAGTGGAAATCGCCAGTGTGGACGCATTTCAGGGAAGAGAGAAGGACTTCATCATCCTGTCTTGTGTTCGAGCCAATGAGCATCAGGGCATCGGCTTCTTGAACGACCCTCGTCGTCTCAATGTGGCATTGACCAGAGCCAAGTAAATACCCCACAACGATCTGAAATGTGCTGCAGTGGGAACAGGCTTAAGATTGTTTATGTGTGTGTAAACTAAAGGTATGGTGTGATCATTGTGGGGAACCCAAAGGCCCTCTCAAAGCAGCCGCTGTGGAACAACCTGCTGAACAATTACAAAGAGCAGAAAGTCCTGGTGGAGGGACCCCTCAACAACCTGAGGGAGAGCCTCATGCAGTTCAGCAAGCCCCGCAAGCTGGTCAACACCATCAATCCTGTGAGTACAGACTATATCTCAGGTAGTGGCATTCTGCATCGAAGTACACGCACCTGAATCAAATCATGATCGTGTGTTTTCTCGTGTGACACCCGTTTTAGGGCGGGCGTTTCATGAGCACGGCCATGTATGACGCCCGTGAGGCTCTCATCCCAGGCTCTGCTTACGACCGCAGTAACACTGGTACGTGCTTTGATTTTTGGAAGAACAGAATTGATTTAGTTTGACTATCGACAGTATACGTTTATAACTGCATTTGTTCCTGTCTTTGTTCCCTTGCAGCCGGTCGTCCTTCCAACATGTACTTTCAAACACATGACCAGATTGGGATGATCGGGGCTGGCCCTGGTCCTATGGCAGCTATGAATATCCCCATTCCCTTCAACCTGGTGATGCCACCGATGCCTCCGCCCAGTTACCTCGGCCAAACCAATGGCCCATCTGCAGGTAAAACACTGCTGTCACGTAGGAATATAAACGATGACACTGACAAACTCTTAAGTCACATGAACAGAAATCACAACCTGACTTTACCTTGTTTCAACAACACCTGCAGCGTTTGACCCTCAGCTGAGGTTAAATGTGAATCCCATCTGTCTTGTCGTTGAGGTCGAGGAGCTATGAAGGGTAAACCTGGACGCGGTGGGCGGCAGAGGGTCCGTGGCTCAGCAAACCAGGGAGGCAGTCAGGGCAACGGGCTGAGCAGCCAAGTCAGCCAGGATGGGGCCTCCCAGTCATTCTCACAGGGGCCCCTGACTCAGGGCTACATCTCCATGAGCCAACCTTCTCAGATGAGCCAGCCTGGTCTCTCTCAGCCCGAACTGTCACAGGTAACATCAATGTGAAATAATACTCTTTACTTTGTTGGTTTTAAGAAGCTGTGCATTAACGATGTGGTCTGATGTGGGTTATGGTTAGGGCTAGCTAACAGATTGTCTGCTAGCAAGGTTTTTTTTTAGCATTATTTCGTTAGCCAACTAGATGTAGTAGTGTTATCCAGAAAACAAGTAATTTGCATGTTAGCCTTTTTTTTTTTTTTTTTTTTTACATTACCTGTGACATATACATCATTTTCTGCCATTAACTATGTTTTCCATTTTAATATATATTATAATGTTAATGCTTGTTTAAGTCCGCAAATAGTAAAAGGGGCCTGAGCTCTTGACAGTTGTTGAGTGACTGAGCACTTTGTCATTCTGCCCCTTTCAGGACAGTTACCTGGGTGATGAGTTCAAGTCCCAAATCGACGTGGCTTTGTCCCAGGACTCAACTTACCAGGGTGAACGTGCATATCAGCATGGTGGGGTGACTGGCCTGTCACAGTACTAGTGTGTAAGTCATTCCGTTGTTGGAGGTTTCTGACTGGCAGGTTAGAATCCACTCACCAGGCCAGAATGAAAAGAATGAAATATCACAGAATATAGAATGTATGTTTGTAATCCAGAGTAAACACCAACATTTAGTTGTCACGATGCAAAGGAAAAGTGTGTGACTGTTTCAACCCTCCTGTGACCACTGGTTACACCATGTTCTGTGTCTTGCAGGTCGCTTAAAGAAGTGAGCTTGGCTTGAGCTGAGCTTCGTTCATCAGCTTTTTAATCTGGGAAATAATAAAACATAAAATGGATACCTGTTTTCCTCTGCTACAACCGAAGCACCACTGAGTGAAAGCGACGGAATAGCGAAACCAAACCAATGACCAGCGAGAGAAATAAGAGGGTGGAGAAGAGAGCGTGAACAGACGGCCAAGGAGATGGCGAGAGAGGCCTGTGGACAAGCAAGAGGCAGGGACCGATGCCCGTGCGAAGTGAGGAGGGAAGTCGAGAAGATGGCGGCATGCGGTCAAGCTGCTGAGGGAAACGGAGATCTCTACGGTCTCCTCATGGGAATCCAAACGGCTCAACTCCCAACTAAACAACCCAACAACCACCCTACACTCGGCAGCCTGTGGGAAAGCCGTCTATCAGCGTTTACACTGGTCCAGAGGACTGACGCTGACTGACTGGTCTCCATCCTCGTCGGGGCATGATTCCAGAACGCCGTCGGACAGGCAACACAAGCCTCCATCCTAGAAGTGCGTTGCTTGCCGAACCCGCAGGATGTCCTGGATCAACGGAAATTTGGTTTATCAAGGGAGGAGAGCGGTTACGATCACCCACACGGGCCCAGAATCCCCAGCAGCTCTGAAGGAAGCAGCAGTCGACAAACCCTCTCGGAGAGGAAGTAACACGGTTTCTGTGCTCAAGATTGAGCCTTGAATTGAAACACCTCCCATTTGCCTCGAGAACAAGGTCAACAATGGGCTGGTTTTCGACCACACGTCCGTGGTGGAGTGGCACGGGGATTTCAGACATTTTTCAAGGCATGAATCCCACCGACCATCGTGGGATCCTTTTTCTTCTCTGGAGTATCTTTCTAAACACAGAGCACAAAATTGCAAAAAAGTCATTGACACAATCAAACATGACCAGCATTGGATATCCAACTCAATGTCATTTGATGTTTCAGTGAAGGCTTTTCCTTATTTGAGTCTTTAGAAAGCAGGAGTTGATGGTGAGCAGTGTCCGCCGTGCTGCAGAACAGATGTCTTTTTCAAACTCTCGGCGTAAGCTGAGGTCGGAAAGCGCTTGAATGCTTTGCGTTACATGAATCCTCGGGGGGGGATTGTGGACTGTCCACATTCATCACACAGTTCCCTGCTTGAGGTGAAAGAAGCCAAACAAGGAGAAAAGGAAGACGATATGAAATGAGGCTCGCAAGCGGCCGTGTTAATCAATCCACCACAGATGAGAAGTAGAAAAGGAAGGTGGCTGGGGGAGGAGAAGGATACGAGAGTTTATACAACTGGAAAACCGGTTCAGGTCAGCTCTGAAAGCGGAAGGCGCGGCATGACTTGTGAAGTTGTGAAAGCCGGCGTCATTTCACACGTTCAACATTTTTAACTTTGTAGTCAGCAGACATACGCAGATGAAGGCTGATGGTCTGCGACCAGGCTACACGTTGTATAATGCAAATGAGCAGTGACCAAATGTTCAAACCCAAAGACTGTCAGGGACATTAATGAGTGAAATGTCAGACACAAGAATTACAAGCCCAAATTTAAGGAACAAACAGATCCCGATCTGAAATCATTTGTTTTCGTGTGGATTCAGATGTAGTCGCACGTCCTCTCGGTCGCAGCAGTGGAGCGTCCGTCAGCTCTGGACTGCATGAGGGCAATTCGATTCAGAAGAAGAATGAACCGGAATCAGTGCCTACAACACATCACCCTCAGAAAAAATAGGCTGCAGCACAAGCATGAATGTAGTTGAAACCAAACTACCAGCATTTAAAATCCTTCCCGACACCAGTCGGCTGGAGCATTTGTTATACTTTTCTTTTTTTTTTTAAACATATAAATCAGGCCAGGTAATGAGGTCAGTCAGTTAAGCTGCCAGGTTGTTTCTCGACGGACGGGCTGACGTATCAAAGCCACCTTCCTTCTCTGTGGACTAAGATCAATGGAGGCTGGTAGACTTTGTTTTCCTTGTGTGGACTTTTGATTTATGCTTAGCAGCTGTTTAGCCTGTGTTCTGGATTTCTTGTAGAGTTTCTCTCTAGGCTTACGTGGATCTGAAGTCCTTCCTCCTGTTGTGTCAGGTGATTGGAAATGAGTCGATCCAAACTTTGCTTTTGTCACGATTTGCTGCTTCAGTACGTCATGTTTTTTTGAGTTGGGTGTAAATTCAGCTATCTTAGTTTTTAATAAAAACTCTCTCCTTATATCTTTTTCTCAAATTCAGTGGTTGTTTTGTAAAAGTGTTTTTTCAGGAAGGATGTTTTCCGATCACAGGAAGAATGTAATAGCACCCCCGGTCCCGCTCCCGTTTCAACACACGCGACAATCACGTTGTGAGTAGATGTTACCATGTCTAACCACCTTGGAAGTAGTTGTTTTCGTTCAAGTGCAAATCTCATGCGTGTGCTAAGTTTCTCTGTTGCATCTTATCGTGTTAGAGCTTTAAAACCCTCAGCAGTAAGTTTTCCTTTCTGAGCCACGATTTGCAACGCGTGCGGTGATCATTTAAGAACCAGTTGAGTTACGTAGATTAGCGGACCCCAAACGTTTGATCCTCTGTCAAGTAGAGAATATTGATGGATTGGTGATCTCAGTGTGATGTAAATATGTGTTGGAAACAACGAGTCTTATTTGCAGTGACGTTTCACCTCAGCATGGTGACTGACTCGGTAACGAATCAATAAAGGCTTTCAATTGAGCTCTGCAGCTTTATTTGTTTTCCAGGAAATTAATCTCATCAGTTGGTGACGGTAGATGAAAATATATATTGCACAATAAAAAAACAGCGTATATACACCAGTCAAAGGACAGTTTCACACTGCCGCTTTCTTCTCCATGTGTTTTTTCTTCATGTTCTTTTTGAGCGCTCCCTGTTTCTGTCTCTCAATGCTCTCCTGGATTCTCTCTTTGAACTTCCTCTTCTGGCTCCTGATTTTCTCCAGCTCTGCCTTCCTCTTGGCCTCCAGGTCTGGATCCTGCAACAGTTTCCGTTGATGACGATATGAACTCGGACGGTTCAGACCAGACACTTAAGTTTGTACGGACGTTTAATTGTTTTTAATGCAAACAAATGTAGGTTAAAACAAGGTCTACTTGCCTTTCCCTCCAGAATCATCTGCTTCCTCTTGTTGATTTCCTTTTTCTCATCAAAGTCTGTACACTCCAGTTTCTATAATACAAGAACATCTGTCTTTGTACTGGTTCTTAGGGACGTTTGAAGTCACACACCAACTACAAAAGTCACATTGAATATGAAGAGAAGAACTCGTACTATTTCGCATTGGCGCTTAGTCACGTTGACCTGGGTGAGAATCTTCAGGACCTCCGCCTCCTTCACGGGATATTCTTTCAACTTGGTCTCTGCAGTAGACAAATACAAGTTGAAACCAACATGATGTTCAGTTTGGGTTTTTCTCAAAAGATGCTAATGTCTCAGACCAGACACAAGGTATGAACAGGCTCTTTCTCCCCACGTTTGCACGTACGTGTTTGTTCTTCGATGGAATGGACGAGGTGGATGTCATACTGTGTCACCAGAGTGATGGACACCCCGTTCCGCCCTGCAAAGAACCACCGACTGTTGAGATAAAGCTTCTGCTGATGTACATCGATGCTTGTTTTCCTAATGACAGCCAGTAAAACGTACTCGTACCAGAACATGACGAGTCACTTTGAAAGCAGAGACCGAAACCGAGTAGGTACGTACCTGCTCTCGCCGTCCGTCCGACCCTGTGGATGTAGGTCTTGGGCAGTCCGGGGGTGTTGTGGTTGATGACAACCTGAACAGTTGGGATATCCAAACCCCTGTGAGTCCAAAGCAAGAAGGTCAAAACGTCAGAAAATCAAAGAACACACACTCCATGACACGCCACTGTGGTGCCATCGGAGAATGTAGGGTATTCATGTGAAAAGAAGCTTCTGACCTGGCAGCCACGTCTGTCGCGACCATGATCTTATACACGCTGGCTTTGAACTTGGCGAGATTTGCAAATCGTAGTTTCTGTAGAACAAAGTGAAAGAGTCGACGGTCTATGGATTGTCTCATGACTAAAACATTTCACATGTTCTGTCTGAATATTCATCCATGTGTCACTGAATCTTTCAGAGCCAGAGGTCCACGAGTCCAACGAGCACGGGGGGGGTGACCCTTCTTGATGCGTGTGCACATATTTCACAGCTGTCCACGAGAAGCTGCTTGACAAACGTACCGTAGTTGATCCGTTGTTATGAAGTATCTCACCTGTTTCATCATTGAGTGGAGGGAGATTGTGGGAAAGCTAAACTCGCGAAGCATCATAGTGAGAATCTGGCAGCTCCTGCCGAGAAAACAAGCAACTCCCACAATTATTCCATGATTTCATGTAATGATTGTACAGTTTTGCGTGCTACAATCATACTGTCGACAATAGGCTTACTTGCAGGTGTTGGTGAAGATGATGATGGACCAGTCGCTGTGCTCGTCTGTGAACATCTGGATCAGGTGGACCAGGTAAGCGTCCTTCACCTTCTCTGGAGTGAGGATGTACCTTTGGTCCAGCTCCTCCACCGTCCGTGTCCTGACAATAACCATGTTACCACTTGCAGAGTTCTTTCAGCCTCATGCACCTCAGCTCAGCTCGGCTCGGCTTCCAGTCAACGTCAGAAAGCATCCGAAGTGAAGAGGGAAACTGAAATTTGTGCAGCAGGTCACTCACTCCGATTTGCTCTCCCAGAAGAAAGGTCTGTTCATGGCGATGCTCTTCAGCTCCTGCAGCGTGTCCGTGAGCGTGGCGCTGAACAGCAGCGTCTGACGTTTGGCAGGTAAAATCTCCAGGATGACCTCCAGGTCTTTGGTGAAGTCGGTGCAGCCCTGCTCCAACAGCCTGTCCGCCTCATCCAAAATCTGACACACGCATACGACAGTGGGTCCAGGTTTACTGCCACCTGTCTAAACCACCAACCAAAACTCACCAGGAACTTGATCTGTTTCATGCTGAAGGTGTTGGAGCTCCGGACGTGATCGGCCAGCCGGCCCGGTGTGGCTACAACCACATGTGGTTGGTTGGAAAGTTCCAGCGCCTGACTCACCATGTCTGCACGCAGCAGAGTGTCAACACACAAGAGAGGTGAGAGAGCATCTGACTGCAGTTATTTCAGATGTATTAAAAAAAACCTCTTCACTTGTATGTCTCTGAGTTACTATGCTTGTTTAGTTATATTTCAGCTGAGATGATGTCGTTACCCATTCCGCCGACCACGATGCATTCGCGTAGACCCAATGGCTTCCCCAGGACTCGAAACTGCTCAGCGATCTGATAGGCCAGCTCCCTGCAGGGCGACACGCTGGCATTAACCATACGGGTCGTGTGTCTGACAGAGGATAGGGAGAGTTCTGAACCACCTGGTGGGGGTGAGCACCAGGCAGAAGATTCCATACGGGTCCTCGGACAGTTTCTGCAGCACTGGCAGCACAAAAGCTGCTGTCTTCCCACTCCCAGTTTTGGCACAACCCATACAGTCCCGACCTGGAAAAACACCAAAACACAGGGTTGTTCTTGGAGATTCTTCTATACAGTGACACATTCTCATCTTCTAATCACTCGTCGCTGGATGCAAATACTTCTAAACCGGTTTAAAGCTAATACTTCGTTGCAGACCTATACAACCTGACACACACTCGACCACCGTTCCGCAACTTGGTGAGGGTGTATGTGACCAGGACATCTTCCAGTCCGTGTCTTACCTTCCAGTATCGCTGGCATGCAGTTCTCCTGGACAGCAGTAGGTTTGGTGATTCCCAGCTGTTTACACTGCTTTATCAGCCAGTCCGCGAGGCCGAGCGACAAGAAGTCCCCCATGTCCGAGCTGTCTCCTCCTCCGAGGCTCCAACTACCTGTATGGACCGTGTAGAAGGAAATAATCGCTAATCTAGTCCACTTTTACGTGGAGTAAGTCATCCTCGTGTGTTTCAACACTGGTTACAATATGGACGACAAAATTATCTTCTTCGTCTACACTCAATGATGCAGGAGTGGCACGTTGCTGCTCTCTAGCGGTCAAAGGTCGGTATCACTATAGCACGACCGAGGCTGGTCGTATATTGTTATATTTTGTGTTGGAGGCGTAAAAGCATTTGTCACATGACACATTTTATACGTCACCCATTTACGTCAAACCATTTAATTTAATTACATCTCCCACAAAACCACATTATATATTTGAATGAACTTGCTCATTACCGACATAATACAAATTGATGGTTCACTCAGAAAGGGGCGTAGCATTCATCAACACCTATTTTGCTTGTCAACAAAAACGGGTGTTTGCCTTTTGCTACTGTCAGTGAAAAGCTGTGCATTAATACGCCCGTTTGTTTTGATGCCTGGTATTATAAAATCACTACACTTAATACATCTAAGCCACACAGATATTATCTGCTCACACTGCAGTGAGGTGAACTATAATCTGACTCATGCAAGGGCTGCTAGGCTACAAGTCCCTGACTCTAGTCTGCATTTGCCTTTAACTACTTTTTAACAGAGCTTGCACTTAGAAATAAAGTGCAGTTATGAAATGATGTGCACATTTAAAGATGTAATAAGAGATTCCTATTGTGTCCGTCTGTGTGAGTGTGTGTCTCAGCCTTATGCCACATGAAGAAAATGCTCAGCTGTGAGTGAGAGAGAACCATCTGTGTCTTCACTCCAGGCTGCCAGAGGTGATTAAAGCTCGGTGTGCTACAGACAGACTGTCCAACTGTGCTGTGAAGTGCCTCCACTGGCTGATACGGCGTGTTTCAGTACGAGCAGAGGGCTGTTTGCATGTCAGGCAGAGAGCTGGTGTTTGCTGCTGCAGCACAGATGAGCAGCGAGCTCAGTCACAGGCCACTGAGCAGCACGGTCGGCTCACAGGAGCTTCTCCTCTTCCACTGCATCTGATGCTCCGCTCTCCTGTGCTCAGCCATATTCATGCAAATAACTAGTTAATTTAATCAACGTAAATGCCAAACGATGGACTGTATGAATTATTGAAGGGCAGGCAACTCTTTGTAAACATGTCTGGGGCTTTAAAGCCTTAATAAAGATATTTGAACTTGTATTGATTCAGCAGCAATGGGCAGCTCCACGAAGGCTCCAGCTATAGAGAGCTGTCTTGTCCCGGCTTTACATGAAAAGCATGACAATCTCTTTTCATCTGTGTGTTCTTTTCATGCAAAAATAACAGTAACACACACACACACACATACATACAGTATGTGTGTGTAGTGCTCTGTTTACATTGCATTCAATGACATTTAAAGTAAAATGAGGAGATGAGTTCAAACATGACTGACAAACCTCCGTTAAGCATTGATTTTACTGAGCCTCGTGGTGATAATCATACTTCCTCTGTGTGATATCTGATGTACCATACAGCCGTTAACAGCAGTACATCGGAATATGTGTTACTTTTTACAGGAACTTATTTGGAGTCAGTGTTTTCGTGAGTCATGTAAGACACTTTTATTTGGACATTTCATAAATATTCACGCTCAGTTCATTTCCATATATTTTTCACTTTGACATTTAAGTGGGAATTACGAGTGGGGGTGGGGGTGGAGCTGCTAGTCTGCATTGTGACCAACAGATGGCGCTGAAGACGATCCGCGGTCCCACCGAGAGAGTTGATTGGGATCCCAGTGTGACCTGGCATAGCAGCTGCGGGAGGGGAGGAGAGCACACGTCCCGGAGGAGGTTTTGAGCAAAACGCACTCTGCTGCACGACTCTCGCCGACATTCCTCCGTCCGCCCGGCGCGCAGAGCTGCCAAACACTTCGCGGTGCGTAATTACGCACGAAGTCCGATCCGCGGTGCTGCTTGCCGAGGAACACCGCGGACAAAGGGAGACAGGCTGGAGTGCAGCTACGGACTTGTGTGGAGACGAGTCCTACTGGAAGACACGCGAACGGAGTCGGAAGTTATTTCTCGTTTTCCCCTTTTTTGAATAGTAACTCGGGGGGTTCGTGGAAAGAACCCGGAGCACCTTTGGCGAGACGGACACAGAAAATCTTTGCACGGCTTTTTGATTCTCGGAGAATGGGGTAAGTTAGAGATTTGTTCCCTGCGGCTATCTGGGAGGGACCGTTTGAAAAGTGAACTTAGTGGTGAAAACACACGGAGCTGCATCACAGCCTCACTTCTCCAGTGAGCATCCTCTTGTGGTGGAACTCGACCCGGTGCCATGTGGCCCCGGATTCACCCTGACACCCTTGACCGCAGAGGTCGAGCTGAAACATGGATCGTAGTCGCGTGACGTCACCGCACACGTCAGTCTGAAATGGACGTTAGATTTGCTGGTCATATGACGAGACGCGCAGGCAGAGGTCACACGTCCACTTAACGGAAAGTACTGGGGTTTCCTCTTCTCTGTTCCTCTATTTGCAACACACACACACACACACACACACACACACACACACACAC
>JBBMJM010000024.1:1040274-1051192 GCA_037832705.1 Centriscus cristatus
AAAATGTATAAATTGGCTGCACCTTTGTATAAGCCTCATGGTTCAAAACTTATGAAAAAAGTAGCGGCTTATAGTCCTGAAATTACGGTAATCACAAGATTACTGCTTTGTGTGTCTGCCTTTCAGCAGGAGTACACAAAAACTACCAGGACAATTCACATAAGATGGTGTTGGATTTGTTTGGCGTTCTTTGTAGGAAAATATGATCACACGCTCGCTGTGTGACTGTCTGCTTGTTCTTTTTTTTCCCTCGTCGAACCCAGTGATTTTTGTGAAAATATTTTCAGAGTTACAGTTTAACTTTGGTGTCACTCACCCCACGTTGTGCGGTTCTTTACAGGAGTTTGATCCAGAGGAGTTCTATCACCTCCTCGAAGCCGCAGAGGGTCATGCCAAAGTTGGCCAGGGAATCAAGACGGACATCCCCCGATACATCATCAGCCAGCTGGGCCTGACACGGGACCTGTTAGAAGGTGGAGACGTTATCGCAAAGCACAAAGCAACTTGGGAACAGGGAGATTAAAACAATCTCTAGTCCTATATTTTTCCACTTGGATCAGTAGTGTCGACATGGAAGATGTGTGGAAACAACCAGTGGAAACAACTTTCCATCTTTCGCCCACAAGATGGAATTTATTTTGTGCTTATGTCCTTTTCAGTCACCTCGTTTTGGTTTGGATACTCCTCACAATGCATCACACAAGACTTTAACTGCAAAAAAAGAAACTTTGCTGTATGATTGCACTCATAACGTAAGCTTTAGTTGTCGTACTTTAGTGACATATGAAGTCTGACGAACGTCGATGACGTGGGGTCTGCCCAGGTCTGCCTGTGACGGTCCGACTGCGTCATGTGTGCATCTGCTGTTCTAAAGGGGCAGAGCAGATGGAGCAAAGAAAAAAAGAAAAAGAAAAGAACAGTGGGAGTTGATGACATACTTGTATCCCTTTCTGTGTGTTCCTCTGCTTTTACCAGACATGGTGCACCTTGAACAATATGACTGCAGTCCCTCTGTGTCAGTGGAGCCAGACGTAGAGGTGATTTGAATTCTTTTTCTTTTTTTTTCCTCCCCAGCTCTTATTTTCAAATTCTTCTTTTGGCAAATTCCTTCTGACAATTCTGCCTCCAGTTTGTTCCACCGCTCATGTGTGTTCTTCTCCATCCGTAGAGTAAAACACTGACCCCCACCCGACGGAAACCTTTTGAAAGTGACTTTGACACCATCAAACTCATCAGTAATGGGGCTTATGGGTAAGAGAATGTCTTTTCTCGTTACCAGTTTGATTACTGTAATTTACTATAAGCTGCTAGTTTTTTCATAAGTTTTGAACCATGAGACTTATACAAAGGTGCGGCCAATTTATACATTTTTCTAACAGCCGCCAGGGGCGCTCTAGCAGAAAAATTGAGACAGGTGGAATATGTGGGCACCTGAGGCTTATAGACAGGTGCAACTTATGCATGTACAAAATGCTCTTTCCTTTAAAAATGTACGGGGTGAGGCTTATAATCAGGTGCACTCTATAGTCCGGAAATTACAGTAGATGCCAGCGCATTATTAGGTATTTTCACCCCCACGGTGGCCTAGCGATACATATCAAGTAGCCAATGGACAGGATTGTCGTGTTATCTCCCTTTTCTTCACTCCTTTTGTCGGTTTACAGTAAAAGTAACTGATCTCTTGGTTCCGGACAGGGCCGTGTATCTCGTCCGCCACAAGGAGACTCGCCAGCGGTTTGCCATGAAAAAGATCAATCGTCAGAATCTGGTCCTGAGGAACCAGATTCAGCAGGCGTTTGTGGAGAGAGACATCTTAACTTTTGCAGAGAACCCGTTTGTCGTCTCCATGTTCTGCTCCTTTGAGACGCGCCGTCACCTCTGCATGGTCATGGAGTATGTTGAAGGTGAAGACAATCGAACGCATCTCGGGACTGAGTACAAAACCATACTTGATCATTCATTCTCTCACCTGCACACGATCGTATCATTTATCCGTGCGGTTCCTGACTTGCCCTGTTTTTGTGTTTTTTAAGGGGGAGATTGTGCCAACTTGCTCAAGAACATGGGTCCGCTGCCCGTGGAGATGACGAGGCTGTACTTCGCAGAAACCGTCCTTGCCCTGGAGTACCTCCACAATTATGGCATCGTGCATCGGGACTTAAAGCCCGACAAGTGAGAAGGAGCTAACCTCCACTTTACTGCTGCCGATGTTTGTTTGCTGTCGACGTACAGACTGACCGTTAGACGGCACACAGATCAAATCAGGTGACGAGAAAAGAATCTAACAAGCCAAGTGGGATCGCAAGTGGCAGATTATTTTGAAGCAAATGTCAGCGTGTCAGACTTAATTTTAGAAGTAACACACGCTTATCTCCCCATCAGCACAGATAGAGACTGATGTTGTCTGCCTCAATAAAAATGTGACGGTCCCTCCTCCCTCCTCCCACCAGTTTGCTGATTACGTCAATGGGCCACATCAAGCTGACAGACTTCGGCTTGTCTAAAATTGGCCTGATGAACATGACCACCAACCTCTATGAGGGCCACATAGAGAAAGACACACGAGAGTTTGTTGACAAGCAGGTGAGACTGACGATTTCAGGCCCGTCGTCTGCCGGCTGACGTCATCCTGAGTGTGTCGCCCTGGTTTGCTCCTTCAGGTGTGTGGCACTCCGGAGTACATCGCTCCAGAGGTGATTCTCAGGCAGGGCTATGGGAAGCCAGTGGACTGGTGGGCGATGGGGATCATCCTCTATGAGTTCCTGGTCGGGTGTGTTCCGTTCTTCGGCGACACTCCAGAAGAACTCTTTGGTCAAGTTGTCAGTGGTGAGTTTCTCTACAAATCATTCTGAATACAAATAAATCATTCAGGCCAATGTGTTTTAAGACTGAATCCTTCCCAGTAAGTTTCCACCAACAGTTTTTGTGTTTTTGTTGTTTATCTATTTCTGTGCTCTACAGATGAAATCATTTGGCCTGAAGGAGACGACACTTTACCTACTGATGCTCAGGACCTGATTACCCGCCTGCTGAAGCAAAGTCCTCTCGACCGACTGGGAACTGGTACGACTGACCTCCACAGTAAAACGGGCCTTCATGGGACCTGGTTAGCTTCAGGTCGTAGCTTTTTGATACTGGTTTCTTCAGGTCGTGACTTTTTGTTATGTAAAAACTGTCGACAGGTGGCGCCCCTGAGGTCAAACAGCACCCGTTCTTTGTCGGCTTGGACTGGAACGGACTCTTAAGGCAGAAAGCTGAATTCATTCCTCAACTCGAGGCAGAGGACGATACCAGCTACTTCGACAGTGAGTTACTTTCCTTAGTGGATACTCAAAGCACCGTTTTTTTAAATATATATATATCAAATAAAAATATACGCTGTATGGAAATCAGTTTTGTTTCGTTTTCCCATCATGCATCCTTTTCCATCAGTCATTGTATTCTGCGTCTTTCTCCAGCTCGTTCAGAGCGCTACCATCATTTGGCTTCTGATGAGGACGAGGAAACGAACGACGAAGAGTCTTCCCTGGAAATCAGGCAGTTTTCTTCCTGGTCACATCGTTTCAGTAAGGTGTGTGAAATATAACAACAATTGGTAGCTATGGAATCCTCTTCGGTCCTGTCGGCTCATTGTGTGTTGTTGTTACTGTGTTATTCCAGGTTTACAGCAGCACTGAACATCTGGCAACACCATCCAACCTGAGCTTCTCCTCTGACCGCAGCCACAGTGAGGAAAAAGAGGACCGCGGGGACATGGGGGGGCTGAGTCCTTCTCCAGGCCCAGCAGAGGGCGTCGTAGAGCCCAGACTTCCTGGACGCATGGCGAGGTAGAACCGTCTCTGACAATGTGAGCAAAGCGAGTGGTTGGTCTCTCCACTACATCTGTACCCCTGCTGTGTGTGCAGCCTTTGCCCCCGGGCGTCTTCCAGCTCCTCGCAGTCGGAGAGGAGCACCAGCCCTTTGGTGATGAGCAGCACCCACAGCCTGGAAATGATGCCCCGCTTCGCCGTCTCCACTGACGACGAAGGTAAATCCCGACAAGCGACTTTTGCATCGCTCTGCCTCCGGCCAGGATGTCAAACTTCTAAATGTGTAACCTGCAGCTGACGTGGTGGTGTCAAACCTTCGGAGGATCAGGATACGCAGCAACAGCACCGGGGCCAAACACTCGTCCCCCAAAGAGCCGGCGGGCCCTCGACGCTTCGGGAACCAGCTGGAGACTCCAGACAGGCAGAGGCTCCCCTGTGGGGGCAAAGTCCCCAAGTCTGCATCCGTGTCAGCGCTGTCGCTCATCATCACTTCAGGTACGTCAGACAGTGACGGCCCACTGGTGTAAAGTCCAAATACAGCTCGTGTGTGACTGCCCAGACACACAGTTAAAGAAACGTACCAAAACTTTCCGATGTTGCACAAACACAGACATAAAGAACGGCGCCGTGTGTCTTTCAGACGACATGCCCAGCGGCCTCCAGCCCAGCCCCATCTCCCCCCGGTCACTGTCTTCCAATCCTTCGTCCCGCGACTCCTCCCCCAGCCGGGATCTGTCTCTCAGTCCCGGTAGCCTGAGGCCACCGATCATCGTTCACACGTCAGGAAAGAAGTACGGCTTCACACTGCAGGCCATCCGGGTCTACATGGGCGACAGCGACGTCTACACCGTCCATCACATGGTGTCGGTACGTGGTCCCACAATGTGCTGAAGAGGAAGAGTTATGATCGCGTCATCTGAAAAAATGACGTCCTCGTTGTTGTAACAGAGTGTGGAAGATGGCAGCCCCGCCCACCAGGCAGGTCTTCGCACTGGCGACCTCATCACGCACATCAACGGGGAATCTGTCCAAGGTCTCGTTCACCCTGAGATGATGGAGCTGCTGTTGAAGGTACAACGCACACGGAACTGCCGCTGGAAACGGTGTTCACGTCTCTATGTCATTTGATGATTTTGTCTTTTTTTTTTTTTTTTTTGTTCCATTTGATTTGCAGAGCGGCAGCAAGGTGGTGCTTCAAACCATCGCACTTGAGAATACGTCCATCAAACTCGGCCCAGCTCGCAAGACCAAACACAAAGGGAAGATGGCGCGCCGCAGCAAGAAGAGCAGGCGGAGAGATAATTATGACAGGTGAGGATGCGCCCCCCCCCCCTTTAAGATGACGTATACAAGTTCCACTCTGGACACCGGGGCGTTTCCTTGTGTCCGTCCAGGCGACGCAGCATCTTGAAGAAGTTGTCCAAGCAGAGCACAGTGATGCACAGCAGTCGCAGCTTCTCCTCAGGTCTCCACCACTCGGTTTCCTCCAGCGAGAGTCTTCCCGGGTCGCCGACACACAGCCTCTCCCCCGGCCCGTCCACACCGTGCCGAAGCCCCGCGCCGGACCTTCAGCCCTTCGGTGAGCTCGTTGTGGTTTCTCGGTGTGTTCTGTCTGACATGGGACCCGTCGTTCAGGTCTTCTGCGTTCGTAGCTGAGAAGAACCCCGTAGTAAAGTAGTTGTCCCTCTGCTTTGCAGACAATAACTCTCCTCAGAGCACGTCTCCTTGCTCCAGTTCTCCCAGTTCCCCCGCCGCACACATCCGGCCCAGCTCTCTGCACGGACTGGGCTCGAAGCTCAGCACCCAGCGCTACACCAAGGTGGGCCGCCGAAAGTCGACCAGCAACATCCCCCCCTCGCCTCTTGCCTGCAACTCGTCCTCGTCCTCCGCCCAGCCCCTGTCTCCACAGCGCTCACCCTCTCCGCTCCCAGGCTTCGCGAAAACCCTTCACTCGTACCACGGCAAGACCCTGTCTCCTCCAACCATCGTCAGACACATCGTCCGTCCTCGCAGCGCCGAGCCGCCCCGATCTCCTCTGCTGAAGAGGGTCCAGTCGGCGGAGAAGTTGTCTGGAGTGTATCACGCTGATAAGAAGTCGTACACTCCCCGTAGGCACACGCTGGAAGTGCCGTTTTACGCCGACGGGGATCTGCCCGGCGACACTGAAGTGGAGGGGGCCTTTGGAGGGTCCCACGTCGGGGGCGACCACGGCCGGCTCTGCAGCTACATCGGCGGCCAGCGGATCTGGGACTGTGGGATAGAACGATCCGAGCAGCTGGTGGTGATGAGGAAGCTGAACCTATCGGAGCGCCGCGACTCCTTTAAAAAGCAGGAAGCGGTGCAGGAGGTGAGCTTTGACGAGCCCGAGGAGAAAGGAAGCACCGCGGTTGCCACGGCGACCGCCACGGCGCCCGCAGCACTGACGCAGCCGGAGCAGCGGCTGCAGCACAGGATGTCCTGGACGATCACCCGCCCCCACGACAGCGAGGACGTGGAGCTGCAGGTGCCGGCGGTGAAGAGGTTCACTCTGGTCCCTCAGATCGCCGTGCAGGGCTCGACGGAGAGCGAGGAGCAGGACGAGTGGGAGCCGTGTTCAGACGGGGAGGACGCAAACGACAATCCCGAACTGGAAATCACCATCACTTCATCTCAGCAGCAGCAGCAGCAGGCGGGATGTTCTCGCCATCACAGCCGCAGTCGGGCAGATGAAACCACGTCTCCGGGCCCTCAGGATGGACCGTCGCCAAAGGCAGAGAGTCAGAGTCCACAGCACAGACGTCTGAGGAAGTGACGGGGATCAGTGATTCATCTGAGGGGAAACTCCCAGGCGGGCCGACACCTGCTGGGAGGTTTTACTTGAATTTTTTATTGTGAATAATCATGTGAAGGCGTCGTGGACCTTTCCCGTCTTATTTATTGCAACAGAAAGAGAGGGAGGTTCTCATTGGATGATCTGCTGGGAGGTTTTTGTTGTGTGTGTGTGTGTGTGTCCTTTGTCTATTTTTAGCTACCTTGTCGTGACAGGTTGCTCATGCTGGTTGTAAATGTTGTAGGACCAAAAGGTACAGGTGATGTTAGAGGCGTACGCCCCATCTCTCTCTCTCTCTCTCTCTCTCTGTCTGTTCAAACCTGACTTGTGCACGAACAGGATCATGATCTTCACCGACCCAACAACAGTCTTTGGTTCACACTGTGAGCGATGTGGTTGGGATGTTCCATTCTGATTACAACACACACACACACACACAGTGTTTTCCTTTTGAACAGGACAGTGATTTAATTTGAATTTTTTATTTTTTTCAGATTTTCTCTACATCTGTCGGATCCTGTTTGGTCATGAAATGTTCTTCAGACTGGAACCAGTCAGAGCTCTGTAGTATTGTTAGGTGTTGTAATACCAGTGACACACACATCACAGGCGGCAGAAATGTCAAATGTTAAATTCTGTTCATCTCATAACATGAAAACTTGATGGAAAACAAAAGTTGTAAAGCTCAGGATGTTGCTCTCTCTCTCTCTCTCTCTCTCACTCACACACACACACACACACACACACACACACACTCTCTCTCTCTGCTTCGTGGCTACTTCTTCAGAGATACTTTTCTTTAGTCGTCTCTTCCTGTTCCACTGATTCCGGCTGTGCTGCGTTTCTCGGGAACAATACAAAGCACGAATCTCACAGGGAAACGCTGAGCAGTGGAACCAACGTACAAGGGAAGGCGGGGGAGGGGGGGTTGGGGGGGGGTCGCTGAAGGCAGTTGCTGTTTTGAGGGGTGTTTCTCTTCCTCACATGGAACAAATTATTTGAATGATGTAGTTTGTTATTTTCCAGTAATTGTAGCTTTTTGGCATTTGTTTATTCACATGAGCATGTGAGAGAAACCTAAATGACCCGTCATTGACTGTGTAGTGATGTTTACATGGGGGTGGGATTGTGTGTGGGGGCGACACTAATGTATTTTGGCATGAATTTTGTACCGTACGTAAATGTGGACGTAAACCTACAAATGTCCGAGGGACACATTTACATGAACTCCAATCCCAGGGCTTGTTTGAACAAATGTTTTATGTCTCGGTTTTGTACAAATATCCATGTATATTTTGATAACAGGTTGTGTATATTTCGAGTTGTCGTTGACATGATATGCACAAGGATCCGCGTTCAGAAGGAATGAGCCTGCAGAGGCCGTTTGAACGAAACGCCCTGTTGGGATTCGGAACAGTATTTTATTTGTCCGTGATTTGTTGTTGCCTCTTGCAGTGACTTGGTTGTTGTGTTGCTGTTTCAAGTCGCACCCTCCTACATATATCAGCAGCACCAGGTCCAAAGATGTTTTCCCTTTTTATTATTTGCATTCCTCGTCCTTGAGAAAACCCACGGTGCAAATTGAACCCCCTGTAGTTTTGTTTAAAACTCCGGGCGGGATGGAGAAGCCCACATTGACCCTTCACGCGCGTCACACAGATTATGTGGTGTAAAGTGGACGTAGTTGCCCTTTTATCACCTGTAGTAATTGTACTGAATCCCGCCATCGTGTCAGTGAACACCGAGTGCGTCGCTGAATGCCTGTTTTTGTCTGACAGAATTTTTTTACAAAGAACATGCTGTTTACTGTACAAACATTTTCTATCCGGGTGCACGTGATGAAACTGCCATCTTTAATAACATGAAGAAGAAGTTCCATATCTGGTTTTGTTTGGTTTTGTACTTTTTCAAATGAATCTTCAGGAGTAATTTAGCATCAAGTTGAGAATCATGTGGATTTACGTGCCCTCGCTTTACAGGGTTATTGTCGGCTTTTTTTTTTTTAACATGTAGGTAGGAAGCTCCGAGGATCATGACATGAGAAAAGTCTGGAAGTTGGTAAAATAAATAAATCACGGGTTAAAAACTTAATGTGTTTGTTCATCTCATGGCGATTGTGGCGGAACTGACTCACTGAAGGTGAACATCTCTTATGTGAATGTAAACATTCTCTTTCACATCACTGATGTGTGCTGGTTGCACCTGTAATCACGCCCATCAGGGATGTAAGGCCAAAGCACATGGGTCTCAGCGGTCGCTAAGTTACTCTTTGGTGGAAGTTCAAAATGTTGTACATGTGCACGTGTTCTCCTGTGGACTGTTCAGTGCATGCTGCATGAGACAAGCACACATCTGTAATACTTGATTGCATGGTATATCGGGTCGTGGCCCTCTACTGTGTTTTCTTGCGTGACAAATAAACTTTATATTTCTCTTTGACTGTTGAGTTGGAGTTTCATGAAGGCTTATGATTATTATTTATATTTGTGGTCATTCTCGTCATGAATTTGTGTATGAATGATTCTCATAAATCACATTTTTGTGTAGTAAAAATGTAAATTAGGAAAATCGACTACACAAAGGTGATCATAAGCTATTGAATCTATCTTTAAATGTAATAATGTAATTTACAGGAGACATTGACTAGAGAAACATGAGTGGGATACATTCACACTACAGTATAAAGCAAGATTTGATTTGTTTTTTAGGCCATGGCATTAAGTTGCCTAGAAATGAATAGCAGTGTATTTAAATGTCGCTGTAGTTTAATTTGTCCTACCTACGTTGTAGCTTCGTGTGACCGCGCTGCTGCACAGTCGGAGCAGAGGCATCTTGCGCCTGTAGTTACCACTCCTGGCCACCAGATGGAAGTCGCGTGTTATAAAATTATGTAAATCCACAGAAGAAGTTTCGTGTCCTTCACAACAGCAAAAATGGCGACTGCGACTAAAATAATTCAGAGGATCCGAAATTTTCTGTCAGGGGTGAGAATAATAAATCATGAGCTGTGAACTAAGTAACCGTGTGCAGTTAGTGTATCTGTATCTTACCTGTGTGTTATACATTGTAACAGAAATGTGTGTGGGAAATGAACGTGTACTGGTTAGCGTGTTCGAGCTCAGTCATAGTGTGTAGTTGGTGTTATTAAATCAGTTGGATATAATGTGGAGGAAAAGCTACCGACTGTGTATTGTTCGTTTTTAATGCGGTCGTTACTTGTTCCAGCACGACCTGCAAAGCAAACTACAGCTGCGCTATGAAGAGATAGCGAAGAGGTAAGACCTTAGCAGGTAATTGATGGTTGTAAGCAAAGTGGACGGGACTGTAACCGCAGTAAAGAATCATACTGGGTTGACCAAAGCAAATACAATAGAAATAAGATCATTCAATCACGTAAAATAATTACAACAAAAATAATACTACAGCTAGTCAATCACAAGTAGATGGATGCGTTTTAGTCAAATAACCCTCAGTGTGTTGAACTGACAGGACCACCATAGTTTTACATCAGGTGAATGTTAATCCTGTTTGTTTTTTTTCTGCAGGACTCAGCCTGCACCCAAACTGCCCGTTGGCCCGAGCCACAAGTTTGCTGACAATTACTACTTCACCAGAGACGGGCGTAGAGAGTCAACACCCGCCACGATTGTCATGTCCTCACAGAAGGCGCTCACTGCCGGCAGGTAAATGACAACTGAACCGATGTAAATCACACGATTCAGAGCCTTTGATGAGTCAGTGCAACTTTCACGTTGAGAATTTTAGTTTTAATGTGATTTTAGGCCAAAATGTCTATTTGGACGAACAAACATATGGTTTCAAACACACACAAAAAAAACACTGAACTGTATAGTGACAACTTGATTGAATACAACTTTTTACAATGCATGTTCCATCCACCCACCATGAACCAGTTCAGTACAATGTCAGTAAATGGGCCACAATTATGCCAATGTTTGTAGTATAATAGAAAATATATACATTTTTATAATATTTGCACAATTGTAATGAAATTGCAACATTTACATGACACATATAATAGTAAAAATAATAATGATACCAGTTTTGGTGACAAATTGTGTTTTCTGTCAAATGTGAGTCACTTTTTCCATGCGGCAGTCGTGAGACCATGACGATTTGATCTCTTCCAGCCAAGCCGCTGAAGTCCCAGCAAAACACCCAGTGACCCCCGGTGCTGTGTACAAGGAGCCACAGCTGTCCATGGACCAGCCGTACCTCTGAGCAGATCACCTCGTACTTCCAGTGTCAACAACCTCATTTCTCCCCTCGGACGTGCTGC
>JBBMJM010000024.1:1056964-1067327 GCA_037832705.1 Centriscus cristatus
ATTTGTTTTTCCAACAACCCCCCCCCCCCCCCCCCCCCCCCCACCTCCCCACCCCCGGCCGCCTGGTAACTATATATAAATCCACTACTTCACATAGTAAAGTTGGAACAGAAATAGAAGAAATCTCCTTCCTGTGCCTGGTGTGGAAGAATAATAAATATCCCAAACAGACTTGGAAAAATAGAAATATGTTCACTCAGTTTCTACTCCTTTGTGTTTTAAGCCAACTATGGGGGGATGTCATCACATCTGAGTAATCAAATCTTTGTAGTCACTACTAAAACTACAAAAGTCTGCTGAATGAAACCACTCAGGGCACGTTTAATACCAGACATTTATGCATCTTCACCTTCTGTTAGGTCTGAGCACTGCTGCTGATGGAACTGTTATCCCTCCTTGAAACTGTTGAAGGTACTTGAAAACCTCTTAATTGGCCCTTCTGACGTTGTTATTGTGTGTGTCCCATAAGTCAAAAGCTACTGGTCACATTCGCTTGGAATTTATACATAAGGTCGGCAGATGATCAGGATAAATTTGTAAATAGTGAATTTTCACTTTTGTGTTTTTTCTGTTTTTTGACACTGCCCGATAGGACGTGTGGAGGAGTGTGTGTCACTACTCTATCTCACTAGTCCAGATTTTTGTGTGTGTGCTGACTGAAGACTGTGCCAAGAAGCAGAAAGAAGTTATGCTATCAACACGAATTTCCGGGCCGTGTGCTCACCTCCTTTTCCCCCGCTGTCTGATTTGTAATTCACACCACCTCCACTAGGTGGTGTCTGTGTGAGCTAGCTGTTCACTGTCACTGATACTCTTCGTCTTTTCATCGTCTTCGTCTGTGTCATCCATTCTGGGGTTTTAGTGCCACCCAGTCCTCCAAGAATCATTTCCTTGATTTAGTTTATTTCTAATTTATGTTGTTTATTGTTTATGTCGAAATACATCTGTGTGATCCTGCAACGACACCCGCTTCTTTTGTATCTGACTTCATCAATTCAGATGCCCAGCTGATGAAGTGGAATCGTGCAGAGGGGAGGGAGACAGTCCACGAGGTTCTTTTCTAACGTACATGTGTTTATAAATTGGCACCAGTGAGATTCGAGTGTCTGAATTTCTAACGACACATCGCGTTTAACTACACCTGATCTGTCAACTCTCATGAATTACAACTAGCCCCTAATGCAGATTTGATTCCACACGGTACATTTGAGGCACTGGCCTGTGTCTCTTGGTCTTCATATTGGGAAGCATGTTTTTAAATGATTTATGAAAAATAATAATAGTGACCATCCAGACTACAATGACGCTGCAGATACAGAGGGCGCCTGTTTAATTTGACATGTAATGTTTTTGCGCATGTCGGATGCGAGCAGAGGAAGAGGAACGTGGAGTTTGTTTGGATGAGACCCAGCATTGTGAAATCCTATTATGTTGGCTGTCAGTTTTCTTGAGAGCACACATTCGACACAGTCAATGCTTTTTACAGTAACAATAATATTCGCTGTCAGTTCTGAACAGGGGTCAGCAGCTGGATAGGATCATTCAGACTGATTTCACTCGCTGTCGCTGTTTGTGTGACTGCTCAAAACACTACAGTGCATTATTATTGTTGTTTTTATTAATTCACTTATTGTTGGTGAAAACCTACATACAAAAAGGAGGCCGGGATCAAATGACACTGCAGTCACTGCTCTTCTGTTATTAATCCCGACACAGTGTTGCACCTCAGTACCTGTCTGACTTCCTCCTCCACTGCTCCCTGTCACATCCAGTGTTTGGGTGCTGGTCACTCGGTGTAGCAGCTCCAACTCACACTCATCATACACACACACACACACGCATTCATGCACGCACACAGTTTGAAATCAACTTGTCATCTCTGTGAGCCAAACATAACAGACCAGGCCCTTTTGTGTCTGTCCTAGCTCTGCTCCATTAGCAGGGGATCGGGCGAAGGGTGCTAACATCAACACCGTGTACTCATTACTGACTATTTTGTTCTCTCACATCCACACACATCCACATGCTCATGCACAGCCATCCGTCCATCACCATCCATCTCTCCTTTCTTCTCTCCATTTCCGCTCCTACACTCCTTCCATCTCTCCTTTGCCATTTCCATCTGTTCAAATGAAATATATTTGGCATCTAGAGAATGCCCGTCAGCAATGAGGGACAATATATCTTTCAATATCAGCAGCCCTACCAGGGTTCATGTAATATTCATAAAGCCAATGTGGCAGTGGGTGATGTCAACAATGTTTACTGTGAGCAGGTTGAACATCCCTCCAAAACGGCAGCACCTGCCAACTTTTGAGTCAGTCCCCCCGTGCACGGCCAATCCGGAGACTCATTTACATGTTGCCCAGCGATCACAGCTGACCTGATCACATCTGGCATGCTTGTCCAATTAATTAATCATGTGTTAGTGAGGCCAACCTCAGGCTTTGATTGCAGGTGCCATATTGTTTTAAAGAGAGACTGCGTCTGGTGTGGTGTTGGACAAGAGGCCAGATGGACGGTGCTGGTCTCCATCTAATAAGTGTTCTTATTCCATTTTCTACATACAAAGCAGAGCAGGTGGACGGGGAAGAGATTTGCGCCATTAACAACTTGCGTTCCTGACTTTAAAAAGAAAATTAAATCCAAGAATCTCTCATTCAAGTCAGTGACATTTTCACATTAATTGAACTTATTCCGCATTTTCCTCAAAATGGTTTTTGTGTGATAATGATAGATGTCACAATATGGTTTGAGAAGAAGCCAAATAGGAGTGAAATCAATTTCATGAGCCCAAAATGTGAACTCTAGTATAGTATATATATACTACTTTTATTCACAAGCTTTGCAGTTTGCGACAGTGACTACAATTTAAGACAGGCAGCACATGAGGGAACTGAACTTCCAACCCTGACAGTCGTGTCTCCATTCTTAAACCACTAAGTGAAAGCAGCTCTTCCAAGAATATCCATTTGGACTTTGCTGCTCAAATGTTTTTTTTTTTAGTCATCTGTGACAAGGGCAGTCAGAAACATGTCCTCACTGGCCCCAGAGGCGCACTAGGTATCGAGTGTGGTGTAAGGTCAGCTGTATTTGCAAGAAAACATCGAGGCTTGAGGCGTGACCGGGGTTTTAGCTGATGCCTCAGAAAGGGAGTCTATTTCTGTTTTCTGCTCCCGTTGTCGCACTCAAAGGCTACTCAATGGCCCTCTGCCGGACGGCAATCAAAGACCGTCCCCGGTTCCTGTCGTCCAATCTCTACCTCCCCTAGTAGAATGTACCCACCACAGCACAGAGCTCACATTGCTTCTTTCACCGTGAGCCTTTGCTCCATCCTTCTTGTCCAGTCTAGACAGCCTTGATACGTGATGTCAGATATTCCGACTGACATTTAGTTTCCTTTATTATACTCCCGGCACAATTTATTTGCTTCACCATGACAACAGACAGAGTGCGTGTCTTCAATATACTCATAACTTTTAGTGTTGCCAGTTGGACTGATCAAGCCATGAAAGGTAACCTCAAAAAGAAGAAACTGAACAGATGACATCGAATTTACTCAGCATTTTTTCTGCCTTTTCTACTTCCTGCTTCCCCTGACATAGCTCTGTCCATCACTACACATCTTGTCTTTCAATCGGGCGTCAGTGACAGAATGTTGAAGTTAGGCTGTATTGAATCGGGAATCACGGGCTGATCTATGCATGTCTGCGTGTGTGAAGGGTGAGGAGAGCGGTCGAAGTCACTCCTGTCATGGTGATAGACACGTCGAGCCTGACGGATCGGAGGACAGAGACATAACAAATGAGAAAAGAGGAAAGACGGGCGATGAGAAGGGTCTGCCGCTGGTTCATCCTAATAACACTGCACAAGTCGGAGAACGTATGGCTGTCAGTGGCTCCATTGACATTCTGCTGAAAATCCAATATCTCATTCATCTCACACTCCTAAATCACAGCTATGAATTGATTTATGAAAAAATCCGTTTCACACTTAAATCCTCACAAGAACAAGCGGACATATGTCCTTCCTTGACTGCGTGTCTGAAAATAGAACCGCATTCATATCACAGCGTTCACAAATCATCTTTCAGTACTGTCACATACCAGGCGTTCTTTCCTCTGATAGTTAAAAAAAACAAGTGCTCGTTCATAGAAATGCAATTCAAAATGATTAAATCCGACAAGCATACATGCAGTATAAACACACACAATGATAAGAAATGCATATCTGTAGCTCAGTCAATTAAAAGCAAGTTCAGAAATAATTTGGTGTTAAAGGTTGGATATGTTTTGTAGAAGAGCCCATTCAGACAACGCAGTGTTCTGCGTCTGTACGGTTCATCATTCACCAGCCGCCACTGTTGCTGCCTTCTGGAGAGGGAGCATAAATTTTAAACCTCTTTCTGCTCCTCCGGGCAACAAAACAGCGCTATTTGTCTGTGCTGCATTACAATCTGCAGCGAAGGCATTTCTATGCTCCATCCCACATCTTTTCTCACTCTCGCCGTTCCTTCCCCTCCTGCCGTAGAAAGCGTGAACACATTCCTGCGTTTGACTCTGGGTATTCCACAGATGATATCAAGTGGCCACTGGTCCATTCACGTTCTTGTCATGGCGTTTTTAAACACGTGGGTTGAGAGTCCATGTAGGAAACGTCCAACCATCAGATGTGTCTTTCTCTCTCGGCCTCTCATCCATTCTCTCTTTGAGAGTAATTATATTTTGTGGCTACTTTGCTTTGTGTGCTCGTGTCATAGTATTCCAGTTTGCCACTCGCAATTTTCTTGGTCATTAGGCGCGCTAAATAAATGCAAAACATTCTTCTCTTTTGTCTGTAATATGTCTGCAAGATTGTACGTGAGCAGCATAAAAACAGAACTCTTGGGCATCTAACTTTCTTTTCACCCCTCATTACTCTTTTAGACCATCAACTGTAGAAGATTAAAGCTATGACGCTTCCAGGCCGAAATTAGTTTGATACCTCATTCGAAGCATGGAGGCATTTTTAGGATGAAATTGTACGCTGAGTTTGGACACTTGGTGATTAAAAACGCACAAACAGACACTGTAACTTGTTTTCCATGTGTCTTGTAGGCAGTAAGCCCTGTATTTCTGTTTCGTTACACCGTTGAATACAGAGACGGTGATACTTAGCATTAACCTTTGCACTGGTTTCCTGTCAAAGCCATTTTCGCTACTACTGAGGCGCAGCAGCCATGTTATTCACTGCGCGCCAAGAAAAATGAACCAGACAAAAGCAGCATTTGTACATGGCCTTCACAGACCTGACATCGGCCTTCGACACGGTCAAACTGCCAAGCTGGAATGTGCTATTAAGGTCGGGTTGCCACAATGAGTACGGACGCTTCTGCATGGTGTCACAGCGCTCAGCAACAGCCAGTTTGAGCCTTTGTTGTGTGACGATGGAAAACATGAAAGCACCGTTACATCCACACTATTTGCCCCCTTCATTCCCTCCACGTGCGTCAGCACACACACTACAGAGAATACCAATCCGGTATATTCTGTCATCAAACTTCTCTCTTGTATGTGATCTATGGCTGCAGCAGTGGGATTGAGTGACACCCACAGTCATGGTAGAGGTTCAAAGATGGCTCCATTTGGCTTTGGCTCTTTGGTTTGATGGTTTGATCAGTTTTGTGGACCTTGACAAACCTTTGTACAGAGACATGGGTTAGCTCACTCAGCCATTGCAACAGGTCGTCTCTCGTGTTCCAGAGTTGCGGCCTGTGAGCATCAAAATTACACCGTGTAGTTTGTCTGCATGTCCAAAGTTTTGAATAAATAACGCCTCTTTTAAATTTACTACACATTCATTGTATTACCGCTTAAACTGATTAGCTTGATTTTAAAAATATTCGACAGAAAGAAATGGAGCAGAAATGAAGATTTAGGATGTTATAAACTGTTACACAGCTGTAATCTGATTGGACAAGAGACTTTCAATGAGTGCTGGTATTTAGTATAATGGCATTTAACAGTATCACTGTTTCACAGTTCACCTCTTAACCTGACATGAGCAGTCGTTCATCTTGGAACTGAGTTACAGTGGAGGATTGGGACCAAAAAAAAATAAATCAGAGATGTCAGGATTTAAGGTCATATTCTTTGGAGTGTAACCATAAAATGAGTTGTAGCTGAAGTTAGATGTGCAGCAAAAGTGGAGCTGTGCAGAGCAATGACTGCTCCGAAATGGGGTTCTGTGTTTTGTTTCCTGCTGCTACATAGAAAGTGAAAGGGCGTTTGAGCCTGGACCAGAAATAAGCGTCTCCTTTGTCTCCCAATTGTAACAGCAGGAAACTATTGATGCCTCTGCTGCATGGATGTGACAATTGTGATGGACACAGGAGTGTGAACGGCGAACTTGTACAGCGCGGAAATTACTCTGTAGCGTAGGACAATTCAACATGGGAGGTAAATCTAAGAGTTATAAAAAATGAATAAGACAAATGGCATACATTTTTCGACATTTAGCTTTGCCTGTGAGCATGTCAAATACCCACAAAATGCAAGACAAAGGTGGTGCACTGATGCACAGGGATGTTTATGGGCTGCTCAGGAACCGCATGGGTCAGGTAAATCAATCATAAAATAAATGGACAAATGATGACACTCACTCACAACTCACAACCAGAGAACTATGAAGTAGTACGGGAACAATACTCCACTGAAGGTTGTGTTGTTGTACTGAATATCAGAAGCAACCAACTCATTCGGTCGTCCTCATGTTACACTGTTTAATTACTGTTCTTGTGAGTAATTATATATTGATTAATTTAGGCTGTCAACGTTCCCCTTCAAGTGAAAGTCAGAAACTCCGATTGCATATTAATTTAATACTTTTCAACCACGGGTGAGAGTTCAGAAATTTCCACCGCTTTGTCGGCATGCTCCCATCTGCCTGTCCATTTAAAAGGCCCATTGATTCATAAGGTAATGACGCCTATAACCCGGCAGATAAAAACTCAAGGTCATGCATCAGCCTTTTATTTCTGATGCTGTTCCCCCCCCCCCTTTTTTTTCCCCAGGTGTGGTTTTCAGTGGATAAGGTGAACGCTGCTCTGTGCAAATTTATTTCGGCTTGACGTCATCACACATCGTTTTAGATTTTTTTTTTTTTTTTTAATCTTTTGCTGCAACGCTTGGCTGCAAAATGACAACATAGTTTGACACATGAGAACCTGTAATTGGAAATTAGAATTCAAACTCTGCGGGATTCTAGTTTCCATGGAAGGTCACATGGTTATATGCTGTGCTGAGAATTAACATGTTGAATGCAAAATATGTAATTAACAATAATTGTGTCCTTGGTTTGAGCGAATTTTTCATAAAAAGAAATGCAAGTGCTATTGAACATGCCTGTGATTTACTCTTTATGGCAAATTCCACTCTAGGTTCAATCACATAAAAGATTCCCTTGTTATGTAGCAAAGAATGATCTTGTAGCTCGACAATCTCTACAATCATTATAAAACCATCCTTTTTCAGTCCAGTTGAAAACATCCTCAACTGTAACAGGGTCAATGCCTGAAGCCTGACAGCAGTTGACTGAGTCTGCCTGACTCCTAACAAAACACCAAAAACAGTTTATTGACTTAGACACCATGCCAGGAACAACTGAGCAGCGTGCACTTAAACACCACAATGAAAAACGAACAAAAAATAAAACCAGCACAAACGGATTTGGTAGAACGATTTCCATACGGAACTGGTTGTCGAGGTACTGGATTATTTTTATGATAAATGTACAATCTGTACTCTTTTAACTCAGATGCTTGTGAAGAACTTTATGAAGCGTGGGAGAAATGGCAATAAAAGCTCACAATCGGGCTGAATAGCATCAGCTCTGGAGCACGTCTGCCATTGCTCAGTTTCCCATTTTGTTAAATCAGTCCTGAACCTCTAGTGATTTGATGTTGATTTTCACATCTGCGAGCACAATGCATGATGTCAGATATCATAAGCTTTCTGAATGGGTGGTTACTGGGATGTATTTTTCGACACCAGCAGGAAGTTTAGACTGTTCAGTATTTGACCTCAGCAATCACTCACTGTTTCCATCTCAAATTGATTCAAATCATTGGGTAAATACGCATTAAAAGAAACACGAATCGTATGCGTTTCCATTAAAGGTACATTTTTTGTGACATCCGGGATGTACAAATCTCACGTGAGTTTAATTCTCCCGGCTGTACAAGCTGATTGCGTTCATTAGACTCACAGAGGTGACTGAAGAGCAGCAAATCTACATTTTTTTCAGGTCAGTCAAAGCCCAGAAGTAGGGGCGTAGGGGATTTTAGTTGAAATTGTGGCATTTCCACCATCATTTCTGATGCAATACTTTGTAAATGCACTTCCAAAAAGGATGAATGATGGAAACATGGCTACAGATAAGCACATTGGGATACCACCACTACCACCACAGGTCCTGAACAAGAGGCCTGCATTTTTTCCCCCTACGAGTATATTTATCATGTCCAAATTCTTGATAATCACAGTGAGATGAGATTCAAGTGTAATTGTTGACACAGTTGATGAAATAGTAACGCGAGTGATTCATCACTGTCATAGCGTCATGACTGCAATAATTGAACCCAACGTGGCCGTATCCAAACAGACCCCAGCACTCCATTCATCTCGCCGATGTCAGCTGCTCACCTGCTAATCTGGAGTGAGGTGTTCATGTTTTTGTGCAAGCATGATTATCTTTTGGACAACCATGTCTAATATGCTGCATGATTATCTGATTATGTGCAGGGGGGTGGATTGTTTGCTTAATCAGCTGACTTAACGGGTCCCAGGAGCGTGTGTTGTTTTGGTGTTACAAACGGCTCGGAATGCTGCATGCTAGTCGCTCACTATCCTTGCATGTTTTCATTCTCAGGTAAATCAAACATCTCAAGTTGTGAATATGTCAAAACTAAGGTTTTAACAAGCTCTCAAAAATTAGAATGTAGAAAACGTCAGATTCCGTCAAGAATCTTTTCGTTTCAGTTTTGATAATTGAAGTCTAGAGCTTTGTATCTCAGAATATGACAGTGTATTCTGTACATTTGCTCCAGTAAACCACGGAATATATATAATATAATCTTTCTACATTGAATAAGGAGCCATTCTTTTGTTTCCAGTGGAGTAAATAACCTTGCAGAGACTGACATTGGCCTGACACAGGAGAAAAGGGCACCCAACTGATTAAAACCTGCCTGTCCAGTCACCCTTTTGTCAAACCAGATCCTTTTTGTCCATCTTGCTATCTGTTAAACACTTGTCTTTCTTTAAGTCTAATGGATTTCCGGGGAGATTTACGACATGTTAGCAAGTATGAGTGTTTCAAGGACACTTTGCAGGCGACATGGTGGAAGATGGACACATATCAGTTCCTGGGATCAAACCTGCTTAGTTTCTCTCCCGACCATTGCTTCTACAGCAGGAGTTTTTGGAGGAAAAAAAAAAAAAAGAACAGCAGCATGTTTGTTGCCTTATCCCATAATTCCTCACACGGATATGTAACCAACGGACTCGGACTCGGTGCTCCATCTGCTGGCCCGCCGCCATGTTCTAGTGACGAAATGTCGACGGAGAAAGAATGCCGTGGTTTATGAGCACCTGGACGGGGAGCAAAGGAGGGGAAAAAAAAAAAACAGCCGAGGAGAGAGAGAGGGAGAAGAAGAAGAAGAAAACATTAAATTAATCCTCTAAAAGCCTTTTAGCAATATTGCCCTCCCACAGTGATCGGGCAGCACACATAGAGGCCACTTCCCATCATTTAATTCCAGCTGAAATTTAATTTAGTCCAAGAGCTATTCATTTTGTTAAATGAATACACCCCCTCAAACCACCACCACCCCAACATACATATGCAGCACACACCATTTTGCTTTTCACGTCCACACATCTCACTTTAACTCACTTTAACAAACGCATTCAACATGGCATGACATGTAGTTTTAACAGTAACACCATATCACCCCCCCACCCCCACCCCCACCCACACATATCACATCCATTATGGGTTATCTAGCTCCAAACTAAATGTACTACAGGCTTATTACCCGAAAGGTAAGCTTTTGTCCTTGAATACGAATTATAGGACTAACAAGAATATCTTCATCCTCATCGAAACATAATCCTGGATAAATATTTCCCCTCTACTTTCTTATATACGCTCACACACATCATATAACAGCTATGGCCTTTCTATATACAACCAGTGAAGAAATCTCCACATCAAACACGTCTCTTGATGTTGCCCCCCGCCACCAAACACATACACACACACACACATACACACACACACACACACACACACACACACACACACACACACACACACACACACA
>JBBMJM010000024.1:1267962-1279487 GCA_037832705.1 Centriscus cristatus
CGAGTAAAAGACTTCAATAGCTCAGTCTCACCTCTTCACCCCTCCGAGGTCACACACACACACACACACACACACACGCGTTCTACTCTACCTACCTCTGTTTTATTGAAGATGTGAGGTAAACAGTCATCTACTTGTAACAATGGGAACTTGCACAGAATCTGAAAACAGCATGAATAAGTGAAACATTTTGGCAGAAGCAACACAAACAGAAGAAGAATCAGATATGGAAACAGCAGCAGAGAACTTCTTCTAGAGCCAGATTAGTGAACAACAGAGGAAAGTCAAGTGTCGTGTGAAAGTATGTTGTACTCTCACTCAGTGGAAAATAAGTAAATAGATTAATGCACCAACGAGCATGTTTCAGGAAATGTACTTAAAAGTGATGCTGCTTTTTTTTTTTTGGAGGGGGGGGGTCTTATAACGAAGCATCATTTAGACGTGACCGAATTGTATGCATATCTTTCCTAGTGCTATCTGCTCCAGATGACTTTCTCAGAAGATGAAATGTTTTGGGTTGAGATATTTCAGAAAATGGGGCTTTGTTCTAGATTGTCAACCCCCCCCCCAATTCCTCAGTACTACTCAGATCCTATTGACTTTCAGTTATACTGCAGGTCAACTGCTTTTACCTGATGGTCCCCGAGTCGTTCTGCTTGTGGACAGCAATGGATTATTGGAGGAAACGGAGTCTGTCAACAGCAAGTGTTGACATTTGGGCTTAGGAGATAAATCTCACAGTGGATCAAACAAAGACTGTCCCTTTGGAGGGAAGAAAGCAGTGTGTGTGTGTGTGTGTGTGTGTGTGTGTGTAGAGAGACAGAGAGAGAGAGAAGAGGCTTCAGTGTTGCATGTTTGCTGCCTAAAGTGGAAGAACGCTGATATTATCTGAGGTTTGGTTTGAGGATCACCCGAGAACACTTGTGCACACACGCATTTGTAAGTCGCCTGCCACTACCAAAGCAAAAAGCAGACCTTTAAATTCATTAATTAATAGAAAAAAGGAAACCCGTTTGTACCGTAAATATGAAGAAGCTTAATTGAAATATATATAATATATATATTATATATGATAGATAACATGGCACATAATACACTAGAGAGGTGTTTACAATGTTTTTTTTTTAAATTACTGACAGTTTTTTCACAGTGGAGGAAATACATGATGACTAATTATAATATTATAGTGTTTATATTGTACATATATCAGTGGTTGGACTGGTCACATTGTGTCTTCTTCTTCAGTTCGTGATTTATGTGAAATATGACTGAATCTTAAATATCAGCCCTCCTCTTTTGTTTATACTAATCACACAAAGACAACGAAGTTGTCACAAATGTATGAATCATCAATGTACGCTTCACACAGCAGACGTAACACAGTTCCAGGAAGATTTAAGGTTAATAAAAACACGGTGGGTGCACCCTGACACGTAGCAGGTCAAGGCTCGCCACCTCCATGTCTGATGAAACGTCAGTCAAACCAGAGTGAGGGATGATATACAAGATGGTAAATATAATGTGAAATGGGGAAATGAGAGGACACGTGGGCTCGGCCGGGAGAGAACAGGAGAGGAAGTTTAAATGGGACACGCTCACCTACCTGAGTCTGTCTCATCACACGGGTTTTGTTCCAGAGGCCTCTGTGCTCACTGGCTGTTGTGTGTTATATCTCGTACATTTGATTTCTATGCCCCCTCGCCATAAACCACTCGCAACTCTGGTTTTGATAAGTGCGTCTTTTTTCTTTCTTTCTTTCTTTTCAGCATCGGCTAATTCTGTACAGCATCACTGGCGGCTGAAGCCAATTCCAGTTGACATCGGGAACGGTGACAGAGCATTCGTGAATCTCTGGAATGAAGACTGGTGTTCATCCTTCCAGCCGAGCTCTGGAAACTGGAACGATCCGAGGAATATTAAATTAGTTCTGGTGGTGGATTTTGGTGTCTGAAAGCCTTACTTAGCTACTTAATATTGTTTTTTTTCCTCTTTATTTTAAAGTACTAAAAATGAGCACGAATGCGAGTTGGATCCCTTTGCACTTGTCATCCTTAGACTCCTGCTGGTTTTCATCATAACCACCGAAAAGAAGAATATTCTTTATCTGGGAAACAAGGCAAGTAAAATCGATTATCCGACGGTCTCAGTGAGCTGTTTTAAAAACTCCACTTCGTCCCACCAGTCTGCATGCTGACGTCTGTCTCAGCGTTTAGGAGTCACAGTGAGCTGTGCCTCACTTCGCCCACAGTAAAATGTCTCGGTTTTGTAAAACTCCAGTTTGTGGTCTTTTTTTTTGTGTGTGTGTGTGTGCATCATTTGAATTTACAAGGTTCGAAGCCGTGCTTGTTAGATAAAAAGCCGCAACGCGGGACAACATCTGGATCACATCCGATGAATGGAGAAGAGAAAGAAGCAATCAGGGTCGGAAATGTTAAATATGGAGAACGAGAAGGGGTTGTGAGTGCACACTTAGTATCAACATTATGCCCAGGGAATGTCCTGGAATATATGCTGCGGTGAATGAAACTCACACAATCCAACCACTTCTCCATCCTCACCCTCAAACGTACGCACACACACACACACACACACGCTGGCATGCCCAAAATGATAATTAATCTGTCTGCTTCTCGCTGCTTTTCTAAACACGACTCTTCAAACAGAGGTATAATTTTTATTTTTAATGTCAGACTACAGCAGCGCTGATCCTTGACTTCCTCTCGATGTGTGTTTTTTTTAACGTGTTCAACCAGTCAGACGGTGAATTAAGTGGATGCAGCAACAGATCAGTTCGTGGAGGTTTTTTTTTTTCCTTTCCTCTCTGTGAAATAAATACCAGACATTATAGTCCATTGCAGGTTCTGTATGAGGAATGCATGTCGCGACCACTCTGAACATGAATATGAGCACACACTTATGCACCCACAGACACGCTGACGCACACATGCCCTTGTTCTCAGTGTCACGTTTTGTTGTTCAGAAACACGCATGCATCGCCACACGCACACGCCAGGACTGTAAGATACATTAGCGGGTCATGCAGTCGTCATTGTTCATGGCTTTCAGTATGTGAATGTTTTCCAACTGTCAGGTGACTTCTAACACCGTAACAGCCCCTTTGCACTTCTCGGTTCTGCGTGATGTGAGTGAACAGGATAAAAAGGCAGAGCTGCAGGAGGAGTGTCTGGTGCACATTATGGACTGTTCCTGGAGCAGGCTGGATGAGAGTCAGTACCTTCGACCCCTGCCGAGACCCTCTGTGTTGGGACTGTTATTGTGAATAAGTGAATAAATGAAGGATTTCTGTCCTTGCCGATGAATTCATAAATAAAGTATATCTATTCATTCTGTAAAAAATCTGAAACAAAACTGGAATGTGACGTGTTGGATGCCACAGGTGAGCCATTTTGGATTTCCAAGGTACAAAGTTGTGAAATTCATTTGACTTCATTTACATATCGTTATGGGCTCTGAAATAAAGGTGTAACTCACCCCCCACAACTCTCCATTACATTACACTTGCACGTGCCTGCCGCTGCGCTGACGTCGTGAGGCAGAGCATGTCCACCCCACATTGGTCGATTGGGATGATTGACGCACCTACGGACCCGTTAGAGCCAATAGAATCAAGCCGAGGTCACCTGCTCTACCGTAAACACACCAATAACCATCCAGGAGGGCGGTAGTTGTTCCTAGAGTATACTGGGAGATGTAGTTCGTCAGCCATATTGGTCTTCCTCAATGGATTTAAACTTCCTACGCACAAACACAAAAGGTAAGACAAACGTTCTGGCTGTGTGTGGGGTTTTTTTTTGTTTTTTTTTCAAAGGCTCGTGTTTTTTTTGGCTGCCGGGTCGGTGGATGTTGTTTGTAGAAAGATACAAACGATAAGTTTGGAATCTGTTGAGCCTGCTTTCATTGAGATGTGTTCATTGATTGTGTTTGAGTTATGATTTGGCTGATTCCATGGTCACGTTTGGGTTTGTTAATGCTGTTTTTGTGTTTTCACCTCCTGCTGTTGTGTTTATTTGGTGTCTTTGGATAGGAGAATGGTTTAATATTTCTGAGCTCTCTGAGCTCTCTGTTGCTAGGCAGACTGCTAATGACAGGCCCCTGTACTGGCTCGTTCAGGAAGGAGAGGTTCAAGGTCCTGAAAGCAGGTTTAGTGAAACCTTTTTTCATCTTGAAATGGAGGGATATTGATTGATTTTTCAAATCCATTTTCATGTGAACTCACAGAAATCAAACAAAAATGTATTTGGGTGTTTTTAATTCAGTCACTCTGAGATGAAAACATTTTTTATTTTTATTTTTTATCTTTTTAACGAAACCTGTTTCCTGGAATGGACCCCTGGACGAAATATAAAAGGTCATGAAACAAACATCTCACACCACAACAAGGCTGATGGATTTCTCAACAGCATCCTTTACGTTCACTATCCATACCTCAAGGACAATGTCCACTCACTGAGGCAGTTTCAGGTCCCAGGTGAGTGTTCGGTCATTCATGACAGTTAAACAAGAAAACACAAACACGCACCTGCCTCTATAAAATGTCTCCCCTCGTCACATCACTGTTTAACTAAAGGAATCCTAAGCGATTGTGATGGGTGTGGGCTGCTGCACTCCTCTGTCTGAGGCACACTCAGGACGACCCCGGGGTCAGTTTGCGGTTGTCTGGATGGTGGAAAAAGTGTGCTTGGCTGGTCGAGCGGTGTCTGTGTTCACTGAGCGGTCAGTTGTGACAGACACATGGTATCCCCTCTGGTTGACCCCTTGCACTAACACACATATGAATACACTCACACGTAGAAACACTACTGGGCCTAATGAACTGTGCCATTCCCCTTTTATCCGATCTCAGTCGCTCCCTGCACATCTGCCATGCCATTCACCACGGCGCTAATGAGACAGAAGAGATAATACACCATTAGTGAAACACACACCTCCGCCGCTACCAAATGTAAAAAAAAACAACCCCAAAACAAAACAACCACAATATGTTTTCTTCTGTCTATTCACACTTGTGTGTTTCATCAAAACACACATCACCGTGTTTAAGTGTGCAATTTTGCTTTTTTTTCTCCTGGTGCAGCTAAAGAAATACAAATAAATACACATAAAACCCTTAGGTGATACCTGTATTGTTTCAAAGTATGAAATTGGAAAGATGAATCTGAAAAGGATTTTAATTCAATTAATTTCAATGTTTTTTTAAACAAAAACAAATAAACACTTAAATCAGTAAAATGACAATAAAACTTGTAGTGACATAAGAAATACATTTACTGTACTTTGACGTGAACATTTCTGACCTAAATCATCAAATGCTGCCCAGTTTTCAAGCATTAACACCTCTAATCAATGTGTTGCTATTCAATTAGGGCAGCTATTGTGCTGTGTCATTCAGGGGACGGCTAATAAAGCCTAATTGCAGCGCAGAGATCCATAAAGTCAGGCAGGTGAAGCGGCAGACAGAGCTGCTTTATGGGTTTAAGGAGGAGGTGTGTGTGGGATGGGGAGGGGGGTGCACGGGCGGTGGACATTGTTCTCTCATGATAAATCTTTGCTCCAATGTGTGTGTATGTTTACATACTCTCTGTGACGGCCTAAATTTTTTGTGACGTGTGTTTTTCTGTGTGTGTTTGCTTACCTCAGAGTGAGACACTGGAGAAGTGGGTGATGTGCAGGTCACTTGTTCATTATGACAGTCTCTCTCTCTCTCTGCGTGTGTGCGCACAAAGTCTTAATGGAGAGTAAATAGAGAGATCCTAACCATTAACTGTGTTATGATGTTTGGTCTTTAATACACTAGGAAACTTTATCTGTGTTCAGTTCCTCCCTGTGACTGATGGAATGTGGTCCTGGTAATTTATGTCCTCTGGTTCTTTTTCTCGCTTAATTCCAAACTGAACCAGGAGGTCACAGGCTTGAAGTGCAGAGGATTCACAGTCATTAGCAATAATATAGTCGCCTACAACCATGCGCTTATTAAGACATGCGTGGTGAGTATACAGCTCGCTGGTAGATGGAAATATTTACCAGCCAAGATTATGCCCCAACATTTTATTTTGAGTCACACATATTTCAGCCGTTAACAAATTCAACTCTGACAAACCTTTTTTTCAGAGTTGCTATATCTATATCGTCTGTTTGTTCAAATGGTTATTCAGATTGACTGTGACTCATATCCCACCGCCTCAGAAGGCCAATCGGAGAGCAGTACTAAGACAAAGGATAGTATGTCTCAATCTTTCACGCAGACAAGAGAAAGGAGCAGAGCAACCATAAATCAAAATGTAGTAAACTGTCAGGTTAGTGTTTTATTACACAACTATTATGGTACGAATATTTAGCCGTCAGTTTTGTATTGTTGATTTCCTTGCCAAAAGGAAAATCTGCCCACATTCGGCGCCTTTGTGGGGGATCATTTCGGACACCGGACACGTGTATTACGGCCTAATTCTGACCACTCTTCATGTATGTACATGCGCAAAGGCAATTTGCTGGTGACCAAATCAATCTTTTAAGCCTTCCTTTTCTCAAGCGGGGGCTTCTCGATGCACCTACTGAAAGCAACATTAACAAGATGAGAACTGTGAGCTGTAAGATTAGAAAGCAACAATAGACGCGATTGTTGGGATTTCTGATGCACAGAGTCATTTTACAATCAACTCACACACTGATAATGACTCTCTGGACGGGATCCGATGAAAAACTGGAGATGATATGCGATACTTCTCTAAAGTGTATAATTTTCTCTACAGCTCTGCTCTCTGGTCTGGCAGCATCTAATCAAAGCATTAGACGAAGCCTCTGTAACCTAAAGATCACTATTATCCCTTCAGCAGGCATACAATATGCCTTTTTCATCTGTCTTTGAGCATCTTTCTGAATTCTCACAATGGCGAAAACCATCAGCGAAATGAAACATGAAAAGTGACTTTCTGCGCCGAGATACAGTGTTAGCTGGCATGAGCGATGGAGAGGGGCGCTTGGCCAACGAGTTGTCTGACAGAATGTTGGACATAGGAAGAGTTGAGATGTGAGTTTGTTTTTTCTGGACTGAGTCCTTCCTGCACTGGATCATGTAGTCAGTCAGTCAGCCAGTTGGTGGGGCAGCCATTGCGTTAACAGTCCTGCTATTAAAATTCAGTCATTCCGCCAACCAGCCAATCATTGGTTAAGACAATGTGATGGTGGGCAGTTTTGGTTGGCAGCCAATCAGGTAGAGGTATGTCTACTGGTGTTTCCGTGGGGGGGTCAAGGCCCATCACCCGGTCAGTAGCTGCAGAAAACTGTCGTAATATGTGTGATGCTGCGGCATTTACAATAAATAACCCTCACACATTTATTCATAGGCTTTTGTACGATTGTGCCCGGCGATGGTGTTTGTGAAACACCATCTATCCACGCAGTCCATTGACGACATACAATTTCAACCCATCTGTCACCACGGCCCATACAGAGCGTGGGCCCAGCTGCTTTCTGTGCTGGCCAGGTGATTGAAAACCGACGCACAGTGCTGAAACGCCTCACAATGCAGGATTATTTCAAGCGGCTATCTATTTAAACCAGCCGGGTGTCGAAGCAGGCGGCCTGCCTGCGAAGGTTCATCCAGGTCACGGACTGTGAATAGGTTGATAATAGGGAACCGCCTCTGATTCATTTTTCTGACGACTCAAGTCTAGTTACCTGCGATTACCTCAGTAGATGGAGAAGTTTGACGAGAAAAAAAAAACACGAGACACGCATACACTTTTTTTTGTACACTCTGTCACCTCACAAGTGTAGTAAGCTACACAAGCAGCCAAGTAGTTTATTTTTGTCGGAGCAGATGTGTGTGCCAGTGTGTATGTTAAAGAGACAGGAAGGAGGAGAGCACATAGTAATGTATAACACAGTTTGCATGTGTGTCTGTGTGTACTTCCTTGAGGACCACCCATAGGCCTCAAGTGTGTCTGGGTGCGGCCTGGACTTGGATTAATTATGGTCCCCATATGAGGTGGTTTTGTGGCAGGTTGGTTGAGGGGGGTGTTACACCTGTGAACGTCGTCACTACAAACCTCAAGTCAAGCTCCCTGACATGTTGGCCAGAGTGAAAATGGCTCCCAGCTTTCATTCCGTCAGGCCCGCGGGAGGGAATGTCACACATATGGTTCATATACTCGTATGTCCTAAAGTGAATAAACATCAGGTCAGATATGGTTTAAGGAATGAGAGAATTCTTGTTTTCCAGCTGCACAAAAAAGTGAGGAGCATTTTTTTTTTTTTTTAGAAAAATGTAGACAGGCAGAGTCCCGTGTTGTGGAGATATATTAGAGCTGCCCATTACCTGGACCCCAGTGGATATAAATGGCACCTCAATCTCATCTCCCAGCAGTAGGACTGCGAGTGTTGCTGAGGTTTGGAGGCGTTTTACCCAGTGCTTGAAGCAGATAAATCTGTCACCTGGAGGAATCTGTCTTGGGGCTCTCAGCTGGAGGAAACAAATTGTAGCTTTTGCTTGGAGGGGGGTTGACGATGGCGAGACGAAAGAATGGAGGAAGGGGGGTTAAAAAGGGAGTCGGAGAAAGAAGCGACACGTCAGCCGAGACCATTCATCACGGGGATGAAAATGGCCGCCCTTGTTGTTTTCTGCTGACCAGTTGACGAGTGTGTCTTTTTGTCCCACTGGCTACTTTTATGTTTGATGTCATCAGTATTACCGTATGCACACAGCGCATTTAGATTGCATCATCCAGGAAACACCATGGGTTGGAAATAAGATGAGCTCACTTGGCGCATTCGTCAGAAAATTCGTGTGTCGTATTTATATTTACTTTTCTGGTCATTCGTAATTTTTTTTTTTTTTTTCCAAATACACCAGCGGGGCTCATGATCCGATCTTGTGTGCAGCTATTAAATGTTGGCAGATTGTCGGACCACATTAATGAGGACCTCCAGGTGGGGTGGTCAGGTAGGGTCGGGTTTGTGGTGCCCCAGGCGGCTGACAGCGTCAGCCTCTCGAGAGCCAGGTTCGGTTTGGCAGGACTTTATATATGTGTAAGCATGTGTGAGGACTGGTTCCTATTACACAGCAAACACACACAAATGACTTTACGTCAATACCTTGTACACCTGTTATACCATGCCAAAGATTTCTGAACAACTGGAGCATTTGTCGCTGTGGAAAATACTTAACTAGATGCAAATTATATGATATATATGTAATAAAGTTTTACAAATTCTCAAAAGTTAAAAAAAAAAATCCGGGACGAACTGAGACGATCAAGTCTTCAGAAACCGCTGCTTCGATGCTCAACGATGCTTCCACCAGGACCACCGTCCATGAGGCCGGTGGTCCTGGTGGAAGCATCGTCTCCTCGATTTCCCTCTCTGAATGGTACAAATCCAGTAGTACTTAGTCGTATTAACCTGCAGAAAACATTTCCAAAAACATTGCCCCCTCCGTAGTGTTATCCAGTGTGTGGTGAATGATGAGCGGCACTGATGGCCTGTCAATAAACTGCACAGCCGGGGGGGGGAGAAAAGACACCCGCGCTTTCCCAACGGGCAACAACATGACGAGAGGTGGGGTGGCGCTGGTGGGTGAGGAGATAGATCATAGTAACAGCCAATAATAAATGGATCATGCTTCTATGTTTTTAAAGCCAGTGGCAGCTGTATTGAATGGGAAACCTTGTGTGGGGGAGAAAATAGAGGTTTATTGATCAGAGACAGCATGTCAGATGGAGTGCGTGGGGGGTGTCGAGGGGTTTGAGGCCTGTCGACCTCCTGGAAAATGATGTTCTCACTGAGTTTTCTATGTCATAGACAACCACACACACACACACACGCACACCACTCGGTGCTTCCAGACACTTATAGATACACACACACTGGTTTTTGAATGTATGGTTGGATAAGGAAGAGGCCTGCAGCCACATGCAGACATGCTAATTTCCTAAGTTTGTTTGTGTTAAAGGTGAGGTCCACTGGGGATATTTTTGCACCAGTTGCACCCGTCTTTGTTGTGTTTGTGGTAATTCAGAGTGCTGTGGGATTAAAATGTCCATGTCTATGTTATCAGACTGTGAAAGCAGCATCATTCTCTGCTACTGTTTTTTATTTTTATTTTTTTGGGGAAAAACCTACCCTTGAGACCGTGCATCACATAAATTTTAAAGACATGTGCAGTTCCCTGTTCTTCCAGCTAATGTCCGATGCTACACACACACACATCATGTAATGTATGTAAGATTAAATGTGTGATCAAATATCATCCCGTTGCTCACTACCGTTTATCTGATAGCCACTTACTGTTCTAATGTCCAAACTTGGTTACTCTTTTGGCTGAAGTACCTGACCAACATAACTGGGGAAGACAAACTGCATTCAAGTGTTATATTTCCCTTTACAAGATTTGATTATAAAATGTGAGGCGCCATTCTCCTTATAAAGCATTTGTCATGACGGTGTGGTGGTGATTTGAAATGCAGAAATGTTCGTATTTATTTTCTCAGTTGCCCTCGCCAAGCTCGAATTCCGAAAGGGATTTTCTCTCATTTGTTTCTCCTTTCTTTTTCCCAGTTTTATTTTTCGTTTCTTCTCTCCCAGTTGCTCCGTCCAAAACCTCATTCGCATGCAGACCGGATCACCAACCAATTTAAACAGCGAGGTTTTCGGCAGCTAAACGCCAGCCAGCAGGAGTGCTGTGGTCTCTGCAGTACTTTGTCTGTGGCCACAAAATTAAGGATTTAGGTGTGGCGATAGGAAGAATGTGGAAATCGGATCCTGGCAGCCCACACCCTGCTAACGCTTTCTTTCTTGCCCTTTTTTTTTTTTCCTCCTCTTCTCCTTTCACCCCACCGCTGACTTCCTGTCGTTTTTGTTTCTTACTTTCATCTCTTTATCGTTGCTCACTCTTTTTTCACCATCACCCTTCGTACTGTACAACTCTTCCCTTCCACCTTCCTTCCATCCTCTGAATCCTCTGTTCACCTCCCCACCCCCGAGTCTTTCACTTCTTCCTGTCTCGGCTGCACATTGACTCCATTCGTCTGTCTGGAACAAGCCATTAGTTCTTCCTCTTCCTCTCTGCTTCTTCTCCCCGCAGACACTGGACCTGGAGTACTGCAGACAGATAGGAAGTTTGATGTGGTGGGAGAGCAAACAGGGAAATGAGGCAAATTAAATCCCACTATCTGATATTGGGGAGAGAAGAAAGGCACAAGGCGAGAAAGTGTATCGTGAATGACAAGCCTGGTGAGGGATTCCAGACTTCTCAACTTTAAATCATTTGAGTTAAGTCATCACTACAAGGGCAGTTAATCATGTCAGATTCAATATTCATTACTTTTCTGGAGTGAATGCAGCTGCTTTCATTGTGTTTGATAAGAAATCAATGAGGGTTTTTCAACAGGTTTCTGCTTTCAGCGTTTTGCCTCTTATACTAATTTTTTACGTGGCTACGCACACACACACACACACACACACACACACACACACACACACACACACACACACACACACACACACACACA
>JBBMJM010000024.1:1327217-1341929 GCA_037832705.1 Centriscus cristatus
ATTCAACTTTTCACTTTCATCTTATCACATCACATCCGTTCTCTGAGCTTCTTCTTTTTTTTCTTTTTTTTTTTAAATTTTAGCATTAGAGTGCCGCATGAAATTCATACTCATCAAAACTCCTCGTGCACGAACCCCCACATCCAGTTGTCCACAGATGATTCAGTGGTGAAATGTCAGGCTGTCGGAGCCATTAAGGCCAGCACGTTTGAAGGGAGGACACCCTCACCCACCCCCAACTCCTCTGTCTCTTCTTATTCCTTTCCCCCCCGCTCTGCCTTCGCCTTCATCTCTCCCCTTAGCTCTCATCGTGCCGCCCCCACCCACCCAGGCTGGTTTGAGGGCTGATGTGCAGACCTTGTCATTCAGATTAGGGGCACATCGTCAGCTCAGGGTCCTTCTCTCTCTCTCTCTCTCTCCGTCTCCCTCTCTAGCTGTTCCAGTTCTTCCTGTCACCCTCGTCCTGCGGCCAGAAAGGACCTTATAAAGCAGCGTTCCTTCTCATCCACTTCTGTCAATTCCAACACTGTCATTCAAAGCACTTTTCGGGAGAGTGGACAGAGGCCGAATTAGCGATGTCCCTCGCAGCAAGGACTGCGCTTTTTGGACCGAGTTGGACATGGTGACACATCAGCAGCGACCAAAACTGTTTTGTTTTTTTTTTAAATTTGTCATGGAGGTGTTTTGAATTAGACTCTTGCATGTAAGTTCAACAGTGACAGCTTGCTACATTATGCTGGCGTGGGGGGGGGGGCTCCTGTGATCTGAAGGGAACACTGACAGGAACTTTAAAAACCCTCCCGTGTACCCATGTTGTTCCTTGGCAATGAAGGTTGTTTTTTTTTTTTTTTTCCAACTGTGTGAGCTGGCAGGAGGCAAAAACTCCACCACATCATTAGACATGAGACGTATTTATCATGTGACCTCATCTCGCCCGCCGATTTCACCGGCAGTCTCGAGTTTTAAATTCTCAGCTTCTGATAAACACTGACGACGAGCAAACTATGAGTCAGCACGTGTGTGCGTAACGAAAACCTCACATGCAAAATGGCGGACAGTTTTTACTGGTAATTAGTGCGAGAAGAGGAGAAAAAAACCCACCCCGGTCTTCAGCCACGCTGCCTCGTCATAGCGAAACAACATATTATTAATCTGGGCGAGTTTCTTACTCGGTTTCTTCTTCATCCTCTGCTCGCAAGTCACCCTGGAGGGAAGCTGGTTCCTCCGCAGAGGCTGCTACCGCGTATGACTGTTTACTAAAACCTGCTATGACTCAGCAGTTTCAGGATGAGTCGTCACTGCGGCTTTCAGTACAATCAAATGTTTTCCTGAGAACTGACACTGCAGATGGCGTCATCCTGAGTCTGAACATCGGAAATGGTTGCAAAATTGTCATTTCCAACAAGTTGTGGGTCAACTACACACACACACACACACACACACACACCCCTCCCCATCTCTAATTCGCAGGTGCAGTGTGCGAACAGCCAACGTGAGGTTTTATGGAATTTTCTTCAGGCAAATACATTCATTAGCGTCTTTTGTAAATGTCAAAGTCTAGAACACTGTGTAGGATCATTATTTGACGGCACCCTCGTCCACAGAGAAGATGTCTCCCCCTCCCCTCCCCTCCCCGGTCACATCAGGTCTGTGCTCACCCCAGTGAACATTCAACGCTGTCGGTGAGTTTCAGCTTAATTGAAAAAACCATCGACCGTTGATTGTACCCTGTGGCAGGCGCTCCGTCTCTCCAAAACAAAGGAAAAAAAACAAAAAAACTGGTGAAATGTCTGCAGTGTGTATGAATCATGTAGTCAAGAACTGGACCCCCCCGTCTACAAAGAGTGGTGAAGAAGATACCGTCTCCAGAAGAAGACAAAAAGCTTCATACCACAGCAAAGGTCACAATCAACATTCATTGCTGTCGGTGGGTTTAACTGTATGGAAGAGCTCACTGAACGATGAATGCAACTGTGTCCCAGATTTCAGCCGACCGTCACCACCGATAGCGTCACAGTACGCTGATGACGCCATTGTTTAGTTCGCCCGTCTGCGCCCTCCCTTCACATGCGAACACAGCCAGCGTGACTTGACGGGAAGCTCAGATTGCATCTCGATCTCACCGCCTGTGGCGGAAGCGTCCGCGTCCCGCTTTGCAGCAGCAGGGAAAAGAGCAAAGATGTGGCGATAGTGACCTTTGCAAGGAAATGTACACAGAACGTACGCTTGCAGTGATATTTGGAGGGAATGCACTAAACATGTGAATGTATTAAAAAAAATGATGACAAACTCATAATAAAAGTTGTTTTCTCCTCATGATGTGCATGTTTGTTCGTTGCATAAATGTCACGATTTACTCACGTCTTCATGAGTCAGAGCAAGTTGTCATTTGGTAACAAAAGTTTAAATTATGTGGAATGAAATTCAGATTTTTACATACACTATATTCTGTATGGCTCTTTTAAAAACTATTAAAATACAGCTGTGTGTTCATTTTACAGTGCTGGATCATCTGTTATATTGAAATAATTTGAGAAAAAAAACAACGCTCAAAATCATGGCCACTGTTCAACCAGCAGAAATTAAAAAAATCTACAAAAAGGACATTCGGTTGTTTCATGTATGCACTTCATGAGAAAGGTATATAAAGATTTTGTTTTATATTTTCAAGTATTTTGACATTTCACAGTCTTTATTCAAGATAGAAACACCGACAATGAGATCTGACGATGATCTGTGATGCTGAATGAGTCACGATGACAGTAATTGAAAATCTGGATTATTAGTACATTGGTTATATTGAAACGTCATCTTGTAAGACATTTAATATGTTTAATTTTTTGTGTGACGGACAAAACTGTCAAAACCATCTGTGGTAAAACAGCTGAGAGGAAGTATTTCCTTTATAAGGAAATAAATATATATAATATATATGGAAATAAAGTGTTTGCTATTTCAATACAAAGCTCATCTTGCAGTAACTCATGATAATAAAACCAAATCCTGCTGTTTCACAGTGGATGACATCTGCCTCCTGCACCAGGAGTAGAAACATGAAAGTGGTGGTAGACAAGAAATGTCACACTCGCACGGTTATGGGTTGTTGTTGATTTTTTCCACTACAATTTTGTCTTGTTGTGTGGACGTTTTCTCATATGTACACAAGTAGAAACACCAGGAGCAAAAACCAATGAATGTCCAAGTAGGTCTCCATGAAGGGACATCTTGACGTTATATAATGTGACAACCGGCCATTGCGTGTGTTTGTGTTACATCACCCACTCCCAGGGGCTTACGTTGGGCCCCACCAATTCAACGTTGTTTACCATGAACAGCCTAAAAATATAATACTGGATCAAGACAGTGTGTGGCAGTAGCTTCACATACCTGTTTTTTTTAACATAATTAAATGAAAGTAGTTTAAATAGTAGGTTATCCATTGGGGGAGAAAGTTTAAAGTGTTGTAGACTTTTTTTTCACTTTTATAATAAAAGACATATATATTTTTTTCACTTTTATGACAAAACAGCACATCATTCTGTAACTAAACTACTTTTGTCAAGCACCTCCCAGTTGGAACTGGGCTGAAGTTGAACCAGTGATCATTATGTTCTAATGCAACACTGCTATCCATTACACTACTGTGTCAACTATACTCTTTTAGTTTTTAAAATATTTCTTCATGAGACTTCTTCCTTTTTGACAAAAAAGTCATCCCATAACCCTACTTTTTTTCGACCAAAAATAAATTCACACAAAGTCACACCTTACATGTATTGAACACTTTCCAACAGGTACCGTGCCTTGGAGGCAAATCAGTGACATTTGGCGAACCACTTCACTACACATTTTTTTTGGAAAAAAAAGTTACAAAGTCTAAAGGGGGGAGGCAGAGAAGTGGATTTTATTTTTTTGCAAAAAACAAAACAAACAAGAAAAATAAAAAAAAAAAAATACTAAAAGAACCAAATGTGTAAGTACTTTGGAAAGCAAACATTCTTTTTATGGTCAGCAATTGAAGAGAGTGTGTGCAAGGCACATGCTTATTAGTTAAAAAAATAGTTACATCCATTTCATAATGAAAATGTAGCGTAATGCTCCCGATACCAACGGCTTTACAATGAACTCATGCTTTGTTTTCCTTATACAGGGGATATATCATGGCCAAAAAAATACCCATTTTAAGAGATTTATTGTTTTTCTTTAACACCTTACCTAAAGTATCGTGTCTGGATTGGAAGTTGTTAAAATAAAAATGTTTACATTGTTGTGCTTTTTTCTTTTCTAACCAACCGATGAATTAGCAGATTATTAAAAAGTTACATTTTATCAGCTGCCAAGCAAGAATAATCACACAAACCTACCAAATACATCACATTTTATCACACATTTCTGATCATGATCAAGTAGCCACGACTCTAAAATCTAGCAAACTGTAGTATTCACCTTCAGAATACACACACATAAAATTGTATCTTTGCAGCAAACTCACCAGATAAGAGTCTGATCAGACGTGTACACAACTGTCAATAAGACGATTTCATGTAAACAATGACACAACTGTACGATCATCTTCATCCTTTAATTCATTCAGAATGTCTCATAATTTCCCCTCTTAGTATTTCACTGTTAGAGAAACTACTCACTGATTCTTCATGTGATTGCTGATTCGAGGTACAATTCGTGCTGGGGGGGGGGGGGGCGCTGTAAACAGCCACGCCCGTGCCGATGTCATGCACAGTGACGGCTGCTCCAGTATTGTCTGGTGAAGCTTTGCTGATGCGACACAACGGTTCACAATTGGGCTGGAGGAGCCGGCAGAACGCTGATAAGACCACGAGTAATTAAGTGCAAAAGGAAATGAGGCTGGTGCGTGTTTCTGTGCTAATGATGGAGATTTACGCAGCAGACTCAGCGTTTACGAGCTGTCGCTCTGGACACAGACATTGTTCTTGGCCAACTGCGATGATGAAGTCATAGCGACAAGGAAGTGAGAATATGGACGTGTACGGTGAGAACGTCATTAGCCAGGACGGGGGAAATGTTTTAAAAATAAACTGCTGTGGGATTAAAATGACAAAAGAAAATGTCTCCAGAAGATGCGATGACATTATTGGGGTAAAAACACAAATCATGATGATGCGTCAGTTTCATTCCAGGTACTTTGTATCCTGAGTTAGTGGTGTTTCCCCTCCAGAGGGAGTCGTCACTGTCTGATGTCTGCCGGCCTCAGCTGTCTCTCACCCTCAGCCAGGAAGATCTGCATGGCCCGGTAGAGCAGGTGAACGCCCAGCTCACGCCTCCTCTTCACCTGCCAGTTTGACACCACGCCGTAGAAGTCGCCCCGCTTCTGGTTGGTGAGCATCTTCAACCCTGAGGCGTGAATGGGGAAACGGAACGGCTTCACTGACAGCGGGACACACGGACACGCCAGGATAACGACAGACAAACAAACAATGCACCTGTGCTGCTTCAGGTGTGGTTCAGAGTGAACAATACACTCAGTCAGTGAGTTTTTATCGCTTTGCAGTTCTCGACTTCCCTCCGTTAATCGAATCCAAGAAAGACTTGTTGGAAGTTGCTTTAGAGATTTAAGCAAAAATAAAACAAAATCTGCTTTAAGTTTAAATGATTTTGTCCAACACAGACTTTAAACAAACTGTTATTTTCTGTATTCTTCATAAAACAGTGATTTCAAGCAGACAAACCGGCATTTGTCGAGAGTTAAAATCCTCAGGATGAGGTTATGTTTGGTATTTCCGTGCAGGGGCAGAAGTTGCTTGACAGATTTCCGTTAAAAAAAACAAAAAAGCAGTTTTTGTCCACTGGTCATAAATCAGTGTCATCGTGTTCCACTGATCAGTTTGACAAAGAGAGACAAAACAATCACACGGACAGACGAACAGTAAAAATCTACTCAAATAGACAAAAATGACGTCGTCGTCCTCCCACTCACCGATGGCCTCCACCATACACGCCTCTCTTGTGTACGCCTCCACTGGAATGACGTTCTGGAAGCAGTGGAGAGAGATGACGCCCTGCTCGGCGTTCCACACCTGAAGAATGTGCTGCACTTTGCGGCACAGTTTCTGGCACAGAGAAGAGAAGGCGCCGTTCGGGTTCACGTCTCACGTCGCTGGAGGTGAAGAAGAGGCATCGGGGGCCGTTTTACCTTGGAGGTCTTGTCCCCTCTGTAGTACTCCAAAGCCTCGTAGAGATGGCTGTAAGGGCGGGAGCGCTTGCCTTTGCCCACGTAGAAGATGGCACGGACGAATGTCCGGAAACACTCGTGTGGAGTCATGGTTTGACTCCGGAATGGGAGGTTTTTGGTCACTCTGTGGGAGAAGAAAACAGAAACAGAAGGTTCCACCCTACATTCATTTCATCTCCTCTGATAAATTCATTGACCCTCATGAACACTTCAGTTAAATTCTCTTAGTTGGTTTGTCGGGGTCTTAGTTTCCCCCCAGAAGCAAACATGAGACCTCGGGTCGAGCAGCAGGTAGTTGAAGCTGGACTTGACAATGCCCTCTCTCCACTTTCTGTTCTGATCCGGTTGGTCAAACTGCTGACTCAGAGCCTGCTCATCCAGCTGGCATTCAGGCAGCCTGAAGGTCCTCAGGGCCAGATTCAGTTCTGGACTAAAACTAGAGTCTGCAAAACGAGGAGGAACAGGAACACCGTTATCAGCTTCACCCGACTGCGACCGGTCTAGTTCAGAACTCGCAGCTCCACCACTACCTGGACTTGGCTCCTCTGACTGCCTCTGGTCGAGGGACGATGTGGAGTTCGACGATGTGGAGTTGGACTCCTGCAGCAGGCGCCGCAGCCTTTTCATGTAGGTGGGTCTGGTGTGGCGGCTAATCGGCCCAGGGCTCTCCCCCAGCTCCAGCAGCCTCAGCCTCAGGTCCCTGTCAGTGATCCCGCTGATGGACTCGCTCTCCTTCTCCTCCTGCGGTTTCTGGTTCTCTTTCCCGCCGTCGTGCATGGCGCGCCAGTCATACAGGATGGTGTCGTCGCCGCTGTCCTCCCTGGAGCTGAGGGAGGTGTTCGCTGTGGGTGGGACGTGGGTCTCGATCAGCTCGTGGCCCTCCTCCGTGTCAGTGTAGAGGTACTCGACTGGCTCCTCCGTGTCCGGGATGTGGGGGCGCCCCCCGGGGGTGTAGGACAGGTTAGCCAGCTGGTGCGGCCGGCTGTGACTGGACAGGCGACTCATGCTGTATCTGGGGGTGCACCCGGTCCCAGAGGTGCAGGGGGGGTCCGAGTCGTCCCTCGACCTCTTCGGGGAGACGCAGCTGGAGCTGGAAACGTTTGAAACGGAGTCCGGCTGAGAGCTGCAGTCCTCAGAGATCCAGACGTCGTCCTTTTTCGCCACATCACACACACCTGTTAAATGTTCCTCTGTGGGGGCCTCGTCTGTACTCGTCACCTCGTCGGTCAGAAAGCCCCCGTCTCCACGCAGACCTTGCATAGCCAACATGACCTCTTCAATGTGTTTTTCATACGCGTCCACTGAAGAGTCTTGGTTTTCCTCCAGGATGACCGTCGCACACAGACTCTGTGACGCAGCCGAGCCACTCGCCCCCTGGGGGAGGATCAGTGTATCTGCCAGGCTTGTGCCGGCTGTGACCGTGCTCGTCTGTGAGTCCTGCCAGTCAGACGCAAAGGCGTCGCTTTGGGGGCCGCGCCCTGACCGGAGTTGTGTGTAACACGGTGCTTGCGGTGAGCTGTAAAAGTCGTCAGCGCGCTGAGACCTCGGCGTCTGGCGCTGGGACCGAACCGGCGTCGGGAGAGTTTCGTCGAAAAGGGACGAGGTGAAGAGCTTCTCCAAGGTTGAGCTTTCTCTCAGGGAGCAACGGCTCATCCTTGAGCGCGTCCGGCCCGTTACAAAAGGACTCGGGGTGAAAGGGAGATCCTCTGACTGGACGTCTGCCACCGGCTCGTCAGCTTCATCTTTACCAGACGCGATCGGACCATTAAAGGCCTCAACCTCCTCGCTGGGAACACGATCTCCTTCAGACAAGCTCAGTTTACCAAACAAATCACATTCCACAGCCAGCGGGGCCTCGGTCTGAGCTATCAAAACACGGCTATCGGCCTTTTTCATCGCGTCATCACACACCGATGACCTGGTGTGTACAGAAGCATCGAGAGCGCTTGTGTAATGGTCGCTATCGCAGCTGCTGTACTGGCTGCTGCTGCTCCCTGAGGGGTGAGACTTCTGGTCTGGGTGATTCCCCTCAGCCTCTTTTACAACGTCCTCGTCATCGTCCTCCACAGCGCAGTGACTCATGACCGTTTTCTCCAGCTCCTCCTCTGTGCTTTCGCTGCTCTCCCTGCAGTACACGTAAACGTGATCCGGCGACGTGACGTCGATGCCCTGCCTGTGCAGGACCGTGGCCATGCGCTCCGAGTCCAGGAAGCTGGAGTACTCGGACAGGTCGAACGGCAAGGTGCTGCAGCCGTCAGCAGCAGGCTGCCGCTGTGGAGACTCGGGACTGAAAACTGGGAAATATTCATCCACGTCGCAGAAGCTCACGCTCTTGCGGCTCGCTCGCCTGGACAGAAACGGAGGGAGCGTGCCTCTTTGGGACGGAGACATCCTGTCGTCGGTTGTAGCAGAGAGTGCGTCTGTTCTTGACGCAATTATCCTGTCGTCTGCACAGGAATCGTCCTCCTCGATAACCGGCACCGCAGACATACGCGTGCTTGATAATATAGAGCGGCCTTCAGATGCCCAGTGGAAAGAAGCGCTCCAGTGCCGGCTGCGTCTGTCGGCGTCCACATCAGAGCGTCTGTGGTGTGACGTTCCTTTGCAACCTGGCCTTCCGTTAATGTTGGACAGGTTGAAAAACGACGAGCGCCTTGTGCTGCTCAGCGCGCCTTCGCCAAAGTCACTCATCATGGACGACTGGGAGCTGAAGCTGTAATCTGACAGCGGGTAGCTGGACGTGTCCGTGTGGTCGGCGTAGAAGGCTGCGGAGACAGACGGACATACAGCAGCAGACGCTTTACGTCAGGCGCAACTGCGAGTCACCTCACAGATTTTCATGTAACAACATCGTCAGTGTGGCAGGTGACATCAAAAAACAAACATTTTTTTTTTTTAGCTTCATGGTGACCCAGTCTATAATGAGGACCTTATAGACCGGGTCCTCGTTAATCACGTTTGGGTGCGGCAGCAGGGCCGTTTTGCCGACATTTTCTTGGCTTTTAGAGATTCGTCGAATGGTGTTTGGTGCTTGCTGACGATACACTGTGCATTTGTGGTGGCACCCTGCGTGGCGTGCAGTGCATGTAATTCTAACCTTCATAGTCCAAAAAGAAATCTACACCACAGAATGTGTAACCACCCGTTTTTGTCCCTCCACCACACCGAATAGATTCTCTGTGTGTCATATATATGTACCCACACTAATAAACAATCCACAGACTGATACTCTTTGGTAACATTCCGGACAATATCACAGTAACACTTAATTAGCTTGATAATGATGAATGATGAATATTAAGGCAATATTAACTTTTTTTTCTTGATTACGGTCTGGGATAGCGGGTATATGAGTTTACTTTGCACCATTTATTATTTTAATAGAGAAACTAAAGACTGTTTTCTCACAGTACTGAAATTGAGGCAGGTCATCGTCCTCTGTGTCTGCAGAGCTGGCCAGGTGGTCCTGAAGAAGCTGAGCACATTTCCGATTGTCCTGTTGCTCTGCAAGCTGCCGTGGTGTTTTTCCGTCCTACATGAATGAAGATAATCGCCATTCACAACTGTGCAGACTTCAGAACATGTTTAACAGACAAGTGTTTCCATTTTTATCATCTTACTCCCGCCGTGTCTTATTACAAGTGACTGATAAATGGAAATACATTCTTACGTTGTCTTTCATGTTCGGGTTCCCTCCATTCATCAGTAGCAGCTTCAGATTTCCATAACATCCCCACAGTGCAGCAATATGAAGTGGGGTCAGACCTTCTGATGATCTTTCAGAAAAAACAAGAAACATTACAAAGCTTGTCATCGTTACCTGCACCTGACTGTTGATGGTGTCTTAATGCAACGGAACAGATGTAATGCAATGCAACAGATTTCCAGCTCAGGTGGGCTATACTGTACGAAGAAGAATGGATAGTTCATTTCCTAATTATTTCTTTCAAGTGCCACCAACCTGATATTTGGGTCAGCCCCATGCTGCAACAGCATTTTCAAACAACGCGTGTTCTTCTCAGTCTCTTTGCCAACAGCCAGGTGTATTGCAGCCACCCCTTTCCTCCCCACCAGGTCAGGGCGGGCACCTTGTGAGAGAAGCAGTTCCACAGATCTGTGAAGGAAGAGAGAGAGATCTGTGACAATCTGATAATGTAGCTCAACAGCAATGCAAATAACAAACAAATTTGGTTGTTTTCACAAACTTCACATACTAGATTTAACATTTCTACAACATGAAAATTCATTACAGACTCTTATATATAATTATATTGAATATAAAACATCCAGTGATATTAAAACACGGTTTTGATTGGTTGCCGATACCAATTCATAGTTATGCAATAAATCAATATAAATTTGGACATTTTTATTGTGATTTTTTTCTGCCTGTAGGTGGCGCCTCAGTGTTCTTCTGCAGAATGTAATAATCCTAAAAAACATCTACATTCTGCATAACGTCGATCAAGTTCGGCTTGAGGAGAACCTGTTTTATTTAACTAGTAACTTTCTATAGATTAGGTTAGAGAGGTAGCAACTATCACTAAAAGGAAAAAGCACATAATCGAAGGCAGAAGACATGTCTGGGCAAAACAAAAAATAAAGAGCTGCACATCACCTCGGCTCTCCATTGTTCACGGCTGTACACAGTTCGCTCTCCAATCTCGTCCTTTTTCTGTCCATGACCAGCGGAATCCGTTTGTATATGCGCGTTTCTACATGAATAACACTTTCACAATCAGCCCATAATTTTTATCTGAAGAACTTGCAGCTAGCAAGCTATGCTAACCGACTAATACACGTCTTACAATAAAGATTAAAATTGTTTAAAATTGCACGAAAGCCAATATAATCTTAATACAATCCTAAACAGTTTCCATAAAATATCCGGCGATACGTTTTGTTGCAGAATAAAAGCAGCCTTAAATTCCCCGGAAGCGACAACAATGTCATTGTACAACTACGATTAAAATTCCCTCCAAGCACATCGAGCCTCTTCGGAGAAGGCAGAACCCGGATGTCCCGCCCCTGAGAGCTCCTCATTGGACAATGTGTTCGACTGTCCAATAGTCAAATGATACGTCACTCAGAGAAACTCAGCCGAGCAGTATGGACTGTGGTAACTATCGATTGCTCGCCTCGTACAGGTCCGCAGCATCACGGTAAATGCGTCGGATTTGTCAGGCAAATAGATCTAATCTGGAACATTTCGAAGATGGATAAAAAATATTTACCTCATAGAGAAGAAATTAGAATATTATTTTCGAGGCCAGAAGAATAAAGTTGCATGGTGGTCATACTAATATTTCTTTTCAGCAATCAATAACTCATTTATTCCAAATATCTTCAAAAGAATTACAACAATGTTTTAACATAAATAAATGGAGTGCTCAAAACAAATGCCATGATACAGTATTGTTTACACTAAGATTGTCAAAACAAGCACAAATAGCTCTTAATGGCAATGAGGTCATATTTCTATACACATAACACGCAAATAACATGTTTCCTGACGGAAAAGTCGGATACCATAATTATTGCGTGGTCAGATCGTCTAGAAGCTGTGATCTCACACACAGACCGAAGACACAGAGAAAAGAAGGGTGCTCATCAGGAGAAGCAACAGGCTGGGCCTGATGGATCCAGCGTGGTCGGGAAGGGGGAGCTTGCAGTCTTCGTAGGGCTCCAAACATCCTGCATAGGCCAGTACGTGGGCAATATAGCTCTGCTCCTGGACTCCGTGGAAGAGGTGTGACATGGGACCTTTGGCATAGATAGCCACATCCTCAATACCGTGGGTCTCTGAATCAAGAGGAACAGGCGCCTGCTGACGGTAATCGTTGCCCGCTGAATGAGAGAGAGTTTGCATTAGATTAGTAGTTTCTGAAGAATTACCGATTCACGAGCCTCCATCTTGTAGGATCATCTTAACATCTTGATTGTGTGTGACACCTGGATTCCCTATTTTGGTAAATTAACCTTTAATAGACTATATAGTATCTACACAATATTGGATGTCTCTGTCTGTATGCCTCTATTGTAGGTATCATAGGAGACCAGCAGATGGAGCTACTGCATTTCTAAATCCTCTGTCTGGACTGATATTCATCCATCCATCCATCCATCCATCCATCCATCCATCCATCCATTCATTCATTCATTCATTCATTCATTCATTCATTCATTCATTCATTCATTCATTCAATCATCATCTCCGGTTTGCTCCAGTTACAGGTCACGTTTCGGCTATCAATGCAAGAACATCAGGGTTCATCCTGGATGAGACGCCAGATCCTCAGGGGCCACATGAAGGACAGACAACCATTCACACTCACATTCAGAGTAGCAAATTAACCTCATGCTAACCACTGTCCCACTGTGTCGCCCATTGATATACATACATGAAATGGACTCGTTCACATCGGGGCGAGAGCCATTGACAATCTGGTATCCTGGTCCATTTCCGTACACAGTGGTGGTAAAGTGTTTCTTGTCGTCAGCTAGTTCACGAGAGACCCCTGTACACCAAAGGACACATCCATATCAGAACTTTTGAGTTTTTTAAAAGGATTTGGAAGATCATAAGATGACAACCATTTTTTTGACAAGAAAAATGCGCCGTTGTGGTCTTTCTTTTACCTAAAACAGAGTTTCCTCTGGCAGAATTTCCCCCAAATGCAAAGACATGGGAGTGGTCTGCAGTGACAACAGTTAACGTGTCCAGCTCACTGGTGAGTTCAGCTGCTCGGCCCACAGCCCGGTCAAACTCCATGGCCTCATACAGAGCTCTCTTGGCCTTCCCTGCATGGTGACCATGATCAATTCTCCCCCTTAAATTACACAACAAGCAGCAGACATGTCATGAATGAGGCAAACACAATAATTTTGATGTCATCTGAAATGTTTCTATCCAAAGAATGAATTCCAGTTGTTGCCCAAACAAAACACAAGTGCACTCATCTTCCACAAAGAGGAAATATCCCTTTGGGTTTTTGCTCAGAATCTTGATTGCTTTTTCAGTCATCTCAGTAAGGGAGGGTTCCGTCGCTGGATTCCGCTCCAACTCGTAGCGACAGTCCTTGGGCTCGAAGAGACCTAAATGCAGAGAGAGAAAAAAGAGCATGTGTCATTTGTAAGAGTAAAACTCTTTCTGTGCGTGTGTGGTGTATGTCATGAATGTGTTGTTTGTATCTGTACAAAAGTTAACTCTGCTTCTTACCCATCAGGAAGTCAGTGTTTCTTGGATTAACGGCATCAAATTCGTTTTTGTTCCAAACGTATTTAACATTCTGTTGTCAATAAAAAGGGAAAAAAAACTGCCATGAAGGATTACACTCATAAATTGTGATTATAATATTTGTAAAAGACACCATTTACCTTTTTATTCTTTAACCACTCTACAACAAGATTCTGTCCATCTTTTCTGTCTCCTCTCAAGCTTGAATATTCTGGATCTGGCATTTCCCTGGGGAACATGTACTGCCGACCTCCACCGAGAATTACCTTGATTGGAAGACGATTTGAGGATTTTCACATTTCCACAACCTCACATCGGTGATTAAAGCCAGCGTACCGTACAATACAATTATTTTTCCATCATGTAATAATGTAATTCCTAAGCAAATACCAAGGGCAAATGCTAAACATGAATTGGTGAACCTACATTTATCTCAGTGTTGTGAAGAAGCTGATATGCAATGTCACGGCAGCCATTGAGGACGGCCTCAGAGCTGAGGTCAGAGTCAGAGTACCAGCCTCTGTTGGCGGTGTGAGCGTAGGATGCAGCAGGTGAGGCATGCTGGACACGGGTAGTGGTGACAATCCCCACTGACTTCCCTGAGTAAAAAAGGACACATTCAGTGTGATGCAAATGTCAGCAAATAAAACTACCCAGAGGTAAAACGAAAGCCTACCTGCTTTCTTGGCACGATGCAGAACGGACGTCACCTCGTTACCGTAGACAGAGCTGCAGTTGTACCTTTTGGTAGAAGCGGTGACTCCCAGGGTGCCGTAATTGCTCTTCACTCCACACAAGTATGCCGTACCTGTGCCAGCGCTGTCTGGCATCTGCTGGTCCACGTTGTACGTCTGCAGGGGCCAAAGTCAAAGTCAACCTTATTGTCAAATATACTGTATATGTGCGATATACAGCACAGATGAAATTACAGACCTCTCAACACACGGTGCAAACGGCACCAATAAAGTACAAATAGTGCATAAATGAAAGTAGTACTAGCGGTAATATAACTACTGAAATAAATTAAGCACTAACTGGATAAATATACTAACTAAATTAACGTAATTTATACGACGGAGTATTAGGGCCACATTAAGGAAAAAAAATATTTACGAGTTTAAAGTCGTAAATAAATCATTATTTACGAGATTAAAGTCATTAGTTACGAGAGAGAAAAAAGTCATAGATTTTACATTACGACTCGTACATTTTTTTTCGGAGAAGTCAATGCAGGAAAAGCGAGAGACGGGTATGGTTGGTTGAT
>JBBMJM010000024.1:1345171-1357627 GCA_037832705.1 Centriscus cristatus
ATCATCTACATTATGATTTCCTTTTTTTTTTTTTTTTTCTTAAATATAATTAATGTGGCACACACACACAAATGCTAACAGAGTAGAACCGGCACCTTGAAACACGGTGATGGAGGACACTATTGGATTTTATAAACAACTGCTCATGGAATAACCAGCATGATGTAGGAGTTGGCCAATTGTGAACATACAGAGGATTTGTGGAACATCACTTTCTCCCATTTTTTATCTGTTTGTTGTTTTAGGTCGAAATCCTCCAGATTAGCTGGTAATGAAAAAAAGCTGACACTCCAGCTCAAAAATGGGGACGAAAGGAAAGGCAGATGGGAAATGTGAGGTGGGCCCACACCCTTGAGTATAATGCCTCAGACATGGACTTTATGGCCATTACCATTTCCTAATTTGATCCGCTGTGCGATCCGGAGCAATCAGCACCAAGCTTGTCTTTGAGGAAGACTGGTAAAACCACGCCAATGGAAAAGCCAGTCTGCCTAGCAACCGAGAGACGATGCAATAACAAGTCAGACCCCTCATGGGTCAGTTCACACATCAGGAGGAAACAGTCTAAATTGGCTTTGATTCTTGCCCTCTCTTGGTGCAGAGACTGGCAACGCTACATGTGTGCCCCTGACCCAAAATGTGGAGTAGGCAGTAAAAGCAAATGGACAAATATGTCAGCAGCATCCCTCGTTCAATTCACCATATTTGCATACAGTATATACGTCAAAGTACTCTCGGATCGTGTCGTAACAACCAGTAGGAGACGTCACAATAGGACATAGTGCATCTCACATGTAACATCACTCTTCTACCGTTCTGCTACTCCAAATGTGTCATCGTTTGTCATGTCAGACAGTAATAATCAAGCGTGATGCTGTAACTCTCATTGACCATGTTAAAAATTGAGCTAAACTTAGCAATCGGGTCCCAGCATAATGATTTTTGTCATCCTGACAATTAATTTAGCGAGCGTCCATCAAATAAAGCAGTATGTCTTTGAAAGAACATTGAATGTGTCTGGAACTGTATTTGACCTCTGCAGAGGCAGAGGTTTCAGTGCAGTGGTAGATTATGTGATATCTGTTGACCCTTAACTCTGCTTGACAACAGAAATCGCCGTCAACGTGACAAGCCAGGCGCCCTTTCATGGAGCTTAAGATTACTCGTTGCCTGTCTGTTCTTATTTTCGATTGTGGTGCAGGAGTGTGCTTGGTGAAAGAAGACCTTTATTGAATTAGCTTCTGACTGTAAAGTTAACTGTCATCAGCCTTTAGAACTTTTCCTTAGGTCTTACGCCAACAGGTTACGGATATTTGCTTTATCACCGTGACACAGAAATAAATGAGCTCTTTGTTCCTGTAATTCATGCAATGACATAACGTTAACAAGGCAACGTTGCATCTCGAAGGTTGAGCCTGTGCGTTATAAAATGGTAAAATGAGTTTATGTGCAGCATCCAGAGTCTAATCAATCTTGACTGCATTGTATTTGCCATGAAAAAGAAATAAAAAAATCTCCACTAACAAACACCAAGATGATTTTCATGACAGACCTGTGTGGCATTTGCGCAGGTTGACCTAACGTGACGTCAGAGATCAGCCACGAAATAGTAGGCACATGGGAGTTGGCAATGAAACATAATGTTCAAAGCCCCCACCACCACCACCACCGCCACACCAGACTAGCTAGTTTCTTCCGATTTGGTTTGGACCTCACATGGTTACCATGCCACTTGTCATATGTCTCATCGAGTTTGAAATTGCGCTGATGTGCAAGTGGTTATTGCAGCAGCCAGTGGCAGCTAGAGTCCTGTAAGCAGAGTGCAGAGGGGGGGTGCAAAGCTGTAATGGCACCTCTTTTCCAGTCATTTACGAGAACGTTTTTTTTTACTGAGAAAATCTGGCATCTGGTAGTTCAGGTTATGGTGACGCACGTGCATACAAGTATAAAAGGCAAGCATCAAAAAAATAGTTCAGTGCTACTTTCTACCAAAAACGTCCCTGTCTGCGCCTTTCATGCTCATTTTTTTCTGTAGAACAGCTTGTCATGATTGATTTGATCATCTCCTAAAGCTGATGTTCCCTTCTCGTAGGGGGGGGGAAATGTACACCTAGTCCAGTTCCACAAAGGACCAACATGTATGTTTGCTTTTTTTTTTTTTTTCTTTTAATCACATAATGACACAAACCACTCAGCGTGTAGTTCTTGGTGCTTAAATGTGAGAAGTTTCGACCTGTCTTATCCTATGTGATGGAGAAAATAATTAAAATTAATTCAACTGAATTTATGACCTGATGTATTATTACTGGTGGACAGACAAACAGAAATTTTACACAAGTTCAAGACAGCCTCATTCTTCCATAAAACTACTGCTTGTAGCTTCTCAAAGACTGAACGGAGTCTTTGAATCTTTGCGGTCAGCCCGACAGACATGACATTTTATTTCATGAGTTAAGTGATGTAGTAACTTTAAACAGTCTGCAGTGATGGATTTGTTGTTCAGCTCATGTTTGGTTACACAACTTCCTGCTGGCGGTTTGTTCTCAGACATTATCAGAGAAATTGAAAGTAAAAAAGCAGGTGTTTGAATTTCACTATATTTTCAGAGCAGTTTTGTCATTTGTGAACATTTAAGCAGATTAGTGATTATTTTCATTTTCATTTATTACAGACCTTTCTAACACCACTTCTTCACTACATTGTTTTTCCACGTTTATTTCAGAAATATTTCAGGTTTCTCACTTCTGGTCCTATTACTTTTACCAAACATCTGTTGTTACACAAGTCAGTGTACCATTCCTACCTGTGGTAGAGTTGCGTCATCCACAACTTGGTCACTGCTGACTTAAGGATTTTATTTTGGTAAATGTTTTTCTCTTAATTGGCGATAAAATTGTTATTACTACTTATATTCTTATTGCTTACTTGCAAATCCCCGAATGGCATCATTTACATCATTGTGACTCATTTACAGCTTTAAATTTGATGAATGAATTAGAATAGAAGGGGGGGGGGAGTACTGAATAAAAAATAATTAGCGCCGCGCTGTGTTAAGATGTTTGGTTTTTTTGTTTTTTTCTGTGCCGTGGCATTTCCTGGCATAAAAAGAGCATTATTTGATACCATTATCCAAGATTATCTCTGACAAAATATCCTGTTTCCATGCGGTTTGTCGCAGCTTGTGCCACCCAAAACCCAAACACGCATTTTTCCACATAGTTTGAAAAACAAGTGACACACCAGTGTTAGCCTTATAAAAACATTTCTGCCAACAAGTATGTGTGGCAACACTGTGACGACTGGAGGACTGAATACAGACGGACTGGATGGCCAGTAGGTTTCTCACTACTACATGTATGACGCCAACGACAAGGATGTCGGTATGACGTTCATCACTGGCTCGGAGGATCGCAGCTCGTCTGATTCATCGTGGCTGATTTCTGTGGCCAGTGTTGCATCATTCCTTTACAGCCATCTTTCAGGACTTCATTCCACCTGTGCTTTTTCCTGACAATTTTGAAATATCCACAGAGAAACGTCTCCATCTGTGCAGTTACATTAATGTCATGTGCAAAACACACATAAAACAAGAGCCAGACAGCATCTCTTGTGGTCCAGAAAACAAAATATCTGTGCAAGAATAACTTTTGACCTAAGACTGTCTCTTTTATTTTCTTTCCTCCAGATTGGAATGTTTTTCCGACTGAGGCAATATCCCATGAGAGCATAAATTAAACACAGGAAACAATCTGTGCAGTATTTTTGGCACACACATTAAATACATGAACAGTAGGGTACATAGTCACCAACGCCACTAGATGTGGTGCGCCGTTTTCTGAATGATACAAATGACAGGGAACAACATGTGTTGTGTCATGTGGCTATCCCGGTGATGGAACTGCAATAAAGTGAAAACATGAGTGCATGTTTTGGAATAAGCAATATAACACTATTGTTCATTTAACCATGTTCCATTTGTGGGTTTTCTCTGCTTTGTACTTGGTTTCATAATATTTTGACGGGTTTCAAGGAAAAATCCTCCGTGCTATCTGCGTTACGGGGGTTTGTGAAACGAAGCTTCACAAAAGGTTTAATTGCTATGACCGTCTTCATGCTGATTACATTATTTATTACATAAGTTTCTTCTCCTCATCTGCTTGTGCTCCTTCAAGCAGCCAGTCAAGTCTGGTCTCTGTTCCCCTCAGCTCATTCAGGTAAGGTTATTGACACAAAAAGGATCGTAGATGAATACATTAAATGTGCTTTGCTCACTAAATAATCAATAATGTCACAGCTTAGTTTCCTGGAAAGTTCATTGTTACACATTTGTCCAGTGACCGGCAATAATACACACACATATACAATATATATAAAATTATTTGAATCTGTGAATGTGTGTGTTTTGAAGTGGGGTTTTTTTTAATACCTTGGATGTTCAGATCCGACTTAGCTCGGGAATGGAGAATCTCCAACAAATCACTATTGATTACAGTCTGCCTCCATTTTTGAGTTGACACTTTCTTCTTTAACATCAGTGCCAAAATACTATCCTGCGTCTTGACTGAGTCATACTGTCGTTCGCAATGGGTTTAAGATTCTGAAATTTCCTTGGCACATGTGTAAGCCTTCAGAGCACTTGTGTAAAAAGCATTAAAATTCCCAATGTGCAATAAAAACATTATTTATAGGACTAAAACCGCCTTGTAGTTTGTCTTACACAAACCCTAGAGCAGTAGGCAAGAAATCAGATGCACCATGCTAATGTGCTGGTTGTACAACACAACCAGCTTAAGATCACATGTGAGTTTAAGAATTATTTTGTACAAAACTGGATAAGAAATTCTTGCAAAATGGAGAACATAAGGACAAAGCAAAATAGGTGCGGTCATGTGAGGTCATCGGGAAAAGAGTGTTACCTCGTCAAACTAACCCCCGAAAACAGACAGACTTGTGGCAACATGAAGGAATGTGTCACTTGTTAAAACTCAAAATGCAATTACATGAAAAAAAAGTTGTCGTGGACAAAGTCGTGTGAGCACAGATCATCATCTCGGCTTTATCACAACTATTGGCTCAAACAGTGAAGACGTCACTCGAGCGTCTTTCACATTCAAGCTCTTGGTTAAACAAGTTTTCACAACGCTGATCGCCACCAATCGCCACCGGATTAGTTGCTTGACAGAGTTCCTACGTTCTGCTGCCTGGTCTGACATTTCCACGCTGACGCACCAGTCGTGACGCATTTTGCGACAGTCGGTAATGATTGCTTTGCCAGGGCTCAGTGACGGTGGTGGGAACAATGGTTGAGCGTAGCGTAATGTCGGAATAAGCTGCAGCAGTTAGAATACTCTTAACAGTCGAAGGATCATCCAAGTAACGTGGGTCATGTCCAACAATCGTTCATGACACAGAGGGTGAAACTCAAACTCAACTAATCAACTCAGCATTTCACTAAAGACCAATTGCAGACGGGACAGCATTTGTGAGAGGACATTTCTGCGGCAGACAATAAGCTCCAAATAGATAATGACATCAGTTACTTGGAGGTGCATGGTGACTCAGCTGTAGAAAAACAACATACGAACATGCGTTTTTGCAATCAGCTCTAACTGTCGGGGAAAATAAGATGATACACATCACAAAACAAGCCTCGAGTCTTCAGACAGTCACGAGTTTCACCTCCACCAAGGTTTTGACAAATTCACTGCAGACTATGAGCGTACTGCTGCGTTGGCGCTGCCTGTGGCCACCGAGAGGATTGCAGATTGCAGCTGAGAATCAGAGATGATTCTACTGATCCAATGAGAATTGGATCAGTAGTTTTTGTGTGTACAGTTGCAAACAGAAAAGAAAATATAACCTTAACCAGTAGTTCTAATGATGATAATGATAATAATAATAATAATAATAATAATATTGATACAGACCTGCATGCATTTTGGACTATGGCCACAAGGGGGTTTAGTGAGCTGGCTGACACTGTTCAAACTGATCTTTTGGTGGCTTATTTAAAAAAAAAAAAAAAAAAATCAAGGAATGCGAGTCTTTTTATTTTAAAAAATGTGTGGAATGATTGATCAGAACATTTTAGGAACAGCTAATCTTGTCAACTGCATTACTGGAACAAGTGTGTTCTTATGGGTCATCTCTACTGTGTTCAACCATTTGAATCTAAGTGAAATAAGAGCACGTGTTAGATCAAATGTGTGAGTCAATTTGCGGTGTTACACCAAAGTGCTCCACATAGGTCCGGATCTATGACTCATGTCCGAAAGCTGTGTGTGTTTGGTGACTGGGGGAGATTTTATACGTTTTCTATGTATTTTGTAGTTTTGTTTACTTTTCTATGAATGACAACACACAGAGGCAGTCAAACCGGCAGTCATCAACCGATAGACCAAGCACAGAAGAATAAATCCAAATGAGAAGTTTCATGAAACCTTTGTTCCATCCTGCTCCCGTCAACAAGGCCAAGCTGAACATTAAGATCATTACCACATTTACATTATTGCTGTGCACTCCCACTTCTCTCTGTGCACTTCTCTCCAGCAAGTTTCATTTGATTACATTCGGTCTTGGCTGAAAATTATAGGCTTTATGCCACAAGTGCACTCAAAAAATTGCAGACAAGGTCCATGATGAAAAGTAAATCTTCCTGTCTGACAATTTACTGGGTTCTTCCTTGACCCATTCTACGTCCCAGGATAATCGGTTTGGTACCTCATTGATGGCGGTAATAAAGCCCTTTTTTAAAATCTAAATCAGTGTTCTGGAAGTTTAACGAGTTTAAAAGAAACTAAAAAGCACATATATCCACCCATATTATAATTCCCACCCAAAAGTATATTCCTATATTTATTTCATGACAACTTGGTGCAAAAGCCTAACTTATGGCTAGTGAATCAGAATCAAATGTTATTTTTAGAAATATTTTAAATTTGGTAAATGGGATTTCCAATGTTCACAAATGTTTGCTAGCAAACACAAGTTTGTTAGCAAACATTTGTATGCTAGCAGACTCCTTTTTTTTAAGTCTACTCCTTTTTTCAACTCTACATTTTTTAACTCTAGCTAAGTTTTTAAAAATATATGTAGAGATATTTCTGCAACATTTTATATCAGTAAATGTCTGGTCTGCAACACACTATCGCTGACAATTACAGTCAAACACAATAGTGGGTCCGCTGGCGTTACCGGGCAGAAATGATGAGTAGAACGATCCATGTCAGATGATCTTAGTGAACTGATTCTTTATATTGCTTTTACTAGAAAAAATTATTATTAAAACAGCATAGGATGTGTCTACTGTGTCAAAGATATAAGGCTTTGAATGTAGTGAAATTGAGGTACAGTTTACTTAGGGTAACACACTCGTGTAAGTATCTGTAAAGTTAGTTTGCCAGTGACAAGCGCCTGATGAATCCAAAGAATACTAAAAAGCAAATTTCTTTGGATTTGACCTCAGTGACCTCAGGCTCTGGGTTTCTATGCCTACACAGGTTTGAGAATCCAGCGCCATGTCTTTGTGATGTTCGCAGTTCTTCTCCAGTCTGCTGCATCTGCCTGTTGTAATAGTCACAGCAACTGTCACTCTCTCCATTGTCTGTTTTAACTTTGTTAATATGTGACAGTGGATCATGAAATATCTCTTCATCTCACTGCAAACCTCATTCATATCTAATACAAAGCAATAAGACACTGACGCTCACTCAGAGGGAACGAGCGAGCGCTGGGAAAATACTGACTCCCACATGAAGTTATCTCATACGTGACAGATGTGGAAACTGTAGTGAAATGTCCAAAGATTACTGGTTTGATGTCAAAAAAAAAAAAAAAAAAAGGAGAAGCCTCCGCGATGTCACACAGCCGATGCATGTCCCACACAAGCACTGTGAAGTCTCAGTGCAGCCATAGAAGAGAAGGAGTGCATGACCATACAGAAGATCTGGCCAGGTCAGAAAACAGAAGCCAAAGCAGAAAATTTCTGGTGTGTGGATGAGTTTCAACAAGAATAATGACAATAAAAATGTACTTCCTCAGTTCAATTTGATGGTTTCAATCCCATTTACAATCAGTGCTGCTACCACAGCGTCTGGATCAGGAGGTGCTCTTCAACGTGTCACCAAGTAGCTGTAAGTGACTTTTATATGACCTACATACATGTCGAAGCTGTTATACCACGTCTCATTGCCGTCTGCTCTGCTGTAAATCCTTTGTTTTTGTAAGGACAGTATTGATCCAGTCAGCATGCCACGATGAAGGGTATTCACTTTTCGGCACAGCAAATACTGCCACTCTGTGTTTCAAAACAGACAGTGCTGCCTGAGAATGCAACTTGGTCGAAACGACTTCACAACCTATTCCACGCTGCAAACACAATCCCCAGTGTCTGACATTTGGGAGCATTCCTGCATCTTTCTTGGAGACAAAACAACCTTTCTGATGTCAAATTAAGACTACTCGATTGCAAATAATTCCAGTCAATCAACTCATTAATGATGCTATAAGTTGTTTAAAACACAATTTTTGCCAATGAAAATCAGTCATTAACAGCCCTCCTCAGGACAGATATGCCTTCATCCCAGCACCAGTAGCAAATGAAAGAAGAAACAACAAGCAGCACCGAGATGATCACCTAAATTCAATGTTCTCTATGGAGGAGAAGTCGTCTGATTCAGCAGACATGAAGGGGCCCGGGTGAGAGAGGGATATAGGGTGGTTTTTCCGCTGCATCCAAGGAAACCTGCGTCAAAACATTGGTGGTGGGAGCGTGGGGAGACGAGTTGGTTCAATATGTGTTTTCTGTGTTGGTGCAAGCCAAACTTCATGATAGAGTACATATGATCCATCAGACATCCACAGCTAAGACCTCAGGTCCTATCACGTGACCAGTGTGGTTGATTTTCACGTCTTTGGTCATTCTGCACAAGTTTGTGCTTTCTCGGTTTAAAAAACGATGGTGTGTGTATGATGGGATGTGAGATGATGATCATGTTTGACGTTTAGTTGAATTGATAAAAGAAAAAAACTCAACTAGCGTTTTTTCTCAATTCTCATTTCATCTGTGAAGAAGAGAGCGAGAGAGAGAGAAAAAAAGCTTGTCATTCACACTTGAAGTAGACTATGTGACTCGTTAAAACGGCTTGCAGGGGCAGCCGGCTGGCAGCTCGCACTCCATTTGTCTGCCAAAGTCGCTCTTCGGTTCTCGACGCGCAGCCTTTGAAAGCACCTTCAGTTTCAGACGCTGCGTCTCAGCCAGAGGTCCGAAGTTGAAGAGGGAGCGAGAGAGAAACTCCGCGTTCTGATAGATCATAGCCTATCTCATTTCCTCCACACCCCCGATGACCGGAGCTTGTATCATTTAATTAATCCCCGGCATGACGCGCTCAAAGGCAGGTAGAGAAAACAGGCGTCTGGCGCGGAAGGAGGACCATTACGCAGGTTGTCATGACATCACCACGGGCTGGCTATAAAGCGGTGAGGACTATTACGCAGAGTTAGAGGAGCACTTGGGGAGCTTTGGAGTAAAGGACCGACTAAAGCCTCTCACGTTTAACAGCTGATTGGCTGCTGCTTCCGTTCACCATTTCTGCACTTCAGCGCGGAGGAAGAAGAAAATGAACTTGTCGTATTTGGTTGCCTGTGGACTTATCGTCACCCTGCTTTCAGTACGGACGGCGGCAAAACCTTTATCTCAGACGCAGCAGAAGGTGAGAGAATTGATGTTTCTTGTTACTTTCGCACTACTGGCAGCAAGAAGTGAATGTGGCTATTGTGCGGTGCAGATGTGTTACGCATCATGTTGCACAATTTGGCCGGTGCTAACAGGTTCTGTGAATGTTATTTTTTTTTTCAACCGCAGTGAATGAAAATGTCTCATCCAAACCCCGTTTTCATATTAATTTCTGTTTCATATTGTTCACTGTCGCTTGTTTCTCTCCCTGCATCATTTCTCCGTTTCTTTGAGAGACTCCAACGGCCAGAAAGAAATACATTTAGGCTGAAACCATTAAACAAGAAAGAACATTTTAAGAAACTTCACTGACAGGCAGTGAATCACAATTTAACTCCGTGCGTAAAATCGTCTTTGCGCACATACTGTCCGTATACAATCCAGTGTATTACATTGGCAGTTAACGCAATCATTTTTTTTAAATGTTTGTTTTACTTGTTGGTGTTGAAACTGAGATGCCGGTGAGTTGATGCCACAACCGTCCGGACCAGAGGATGCAAGCACCTGTCCAACATGACTGCGTGCTGCTGTGCCGTCTGAAGTATTAACAGCTGAATTTCAAGACATTCACTGAGTTTATGGTTCTCTTCGATGTGCCAACACGCGCCTCACCGATTGGTCTGAATAGATTTGGGTCAAACAGAGCCACAATTCATTTCAGCATCTTACTTCGTTGCGCGTAAAATCGGTATTTTCTCGTCTTTCCCTGCTTTAGTTAGTTCACGTTGTTTTGAAAATGTAAATACAATACACACAATTTAAAACAACGCACCCGCCTGCTCTGCTATAACACGCTTCACGTTTGTTTAAAACGCACGTCTCTTTTCAGCAGTGTGTTTTTTTTCCTCAGGATGACCCCGTTAACCTCTTTTTTTCAACTTTGTTTCAGTCTCTTAGAAATTTGCTGGGCGAGGAGCTGGCAGAGTTTCTGCAGTCAGAGGAGAGGGAGAGGCGGATAGACGCGGTGCGCTCTCGGATGCGGTTAATGCGAGATTTACGCATGGACACCCGCGCCATAGGGATGTGGGCTCGTCCCCATAACGACCAGCCTGCGCCCAGGAGACACAAACCGGGAACTAAGAAAGCGGGGTCCACGACGCGGAGTGGCTGCTTCGGACACAAGATGGACAGGATAGGAACCATCAGTGGCATGGGCTGCTAGGATTGGAGCAGAACTGTGACGGTGAGTCACACCAGAGAGAGATGGCAGACTGGAAAATATACAAATATACACTGAGGAAGATTTAGATGACAGGGTTTGCAGTGGCAGTGGGTAAAACGTCCCAATACAACATTAACTCATCACCAATTTGGTTATTTCCTGGAATATAGTTGACTAATGGCAAAGGATGGAAGGGACAGAAGGGTCAAGGTGTTAAAGGACCAAGTCACATAATTGACTTTGCTGATGGTTGTCTGAGGAAAATGTGGGCTGTACAGTTTGTGTCAGGTGATGGATTTACACACCCACATCTGAGGATTTCCCCTCCTGAGGAAAATAATTAAATAAATAAAATTCCAACCTATCAGCTCTTAGGTGGGAGCATCGGAAAGACAGAGTGACTAAAGTGGTGTGAAGTGACATATGGGAAATGATCCAGTGGGTGTTTAGGAAGTCCGCTCATGTAAATGTGCACGTTATCATGAGTGATTCCATCTGGTTCATCTAGAGAACAAGTAGCACATGTCAAAGGAACAGAGGGAGAACTGAATGAGACGGGTGGGGCTGCAAACAGGAAGACATACATTTAAACAACCTCTTGAAGACTCAGCGGTGTGGTTACAATGATCTCTCTTGCAAAAAGAAACTATTTGGTGAATGTTTCCCACCCCAGAAAGACAGTGGCTCACAATTAGTCCTGGAGCTACAGACTTTTATTGTGACAGTGCCGACCTACAGTGGAGCGTTTTCATTCTACAGCGGCGGGTCGTATGTGTTGGTTAGAAGGTGATGTGGAGGAGAATGATGGGATGTGGGCAATAACTGCTGAGGTCATCCAATTTGATTCTGAAAGATTAGTCTAACCTTTTCTTCCCCTTTTCCTTCTCTTTCTCCAGATCTCTGGATGATGGGTTTGGACAACAAGTTCTCACCTAAAGGGGGAAAGGAAAAAGAAAAAGAAAAAGAAAAAAAAAAAAAAAAGAAACTCCAAGTGACAGATTTTCGGTACGAAAGTCACCATGACCAGCATAAGACTGAGATGACAATGCTACAAAAGCCTCATATGAATATATATTATAAATATGCAGGTATATTTACATATTTGTGTGCCATGTAAAATGGTTAACGGATGCCAACACAGATGCATACTACACAATGGCGGATGATGGTTTAAAAACTACAAACCGCAAAGCTGTATATTGTTGCTGCTGCTGCTGTACATTCATGTACGTCATCTTCCCCGGCATAATGTATTTATGTTAAAAACTATTTATATGTTTATAAAAAAGAGATATTTATAAATATGAGTTTTATTTATGTAACATTTTTGAAAATGGATGCAAACTGCAGGTCAATTCTGTTTGTAACTGTTTTCTTTTGTCTCAAATAGTTGTTCATGTCTTCAAAAAAAAAAAGATAAAAAAACAATGTTCCATGTGCACTTACATGTGTCTTCTGGTGGGTTTTATGGGTCAGTGAAACTGAAGAAAGAAGTGTGTGTGTGTGTGTGTGTGTGTGTGTGTGTGTGTGTGTGTGTGTGTGTGTGTGTGTGTGTGTGTGT
>JBBMJM010000024.1:1373475-1393082 GCA_037832705.1 Centriscus cristatus
ACACACACACACACACACACACACACACACACACACACACACACACACACACACACACACACATACACAGACACACATCCATCCCCTCCAGCACTAAATAAGGTTGTGTCACTGCAATTTCACACCAACACATGGTGTGGGGATTTTGTTTGTTTGTTTTCATATTTTATCATCCCCATCGGTGCAGCAGTGGAGGGTGAAATGATAATAAATGGGAACCATTACATGAATTACTGGCCATTAAGGGCAACAGAGAGCCACAGTACAGCACACCTGTCAGCCTGACCAAATTGAAACAAATTACCTCCACCTCCATCGCCTATTATGCAGCTAATGAGGATGGTTTATTTATCATTATAATCATAATTCATTCATTTGATCGTAACTGGCCTCCAATTTCCATGACTTACATTACATAATTTCCTGCCTGTAAACACGGCAGGAGGTAGGTGAGTCTTCAAGGTCAACCGGGGGATTCGAGAGTCCAACTGCTCAGTGGGAAGCGTGTATTTTAGGTCATGTGATAACAGAATGTATTTGCCGTGTGCACATAGAGCGCAGCATCCTATCAGGATTTCAATTTCCGTACATTTACTTATCACCTCCTTACGAGTTCAAATCATCACGCTCCCATTCGTTTTGACATGTGATTATACTTAAGCTTTTAAAATAGCTGCTGCACATCGTGGTTTGGTTTGTTTTCATCCTTTTCTGTGCCCCGCACTGTTCAGCATGTCATCATGTTCAATTTGCCCGTGGCACTATTTTTATTCTGCCAAGGTCATCCTATATAACACTCAGCCCCGTCGATCGCTTCAGGCCTCATTAGCTGAATCTACTCGACTCACTCTGCTGTCATCTGGGCTACCAGGTCAAAGGAAGCGAATCCGGCATTGATGAAGTTTTCACGATAGCGGCTCATCTTGATGGCGTCCAGCCAGTCCCCCACAGTGGTGAAAGTTGTATAGTCTGGCACACATCGGTCAAGCAAGGGCTGGGATACCCTACATTGGGGAGGAGAGGGAGGAGGGACAAAGAGAAACAGAGAGAGAGGGTTAAGGTCGTTACTCGACTGCCTCTATCGGCCAACCTCACCCCCAAACGCCCCCAGCTGAGCGCCATCTCTCCACCTCTCCTCTCCTCTCTCCTCTCTTCTCCTCTCATCTCCTCCAAATGTATGGGATTGTGTATGTGGGGTGGGGCCGGGGGAGGGAGGGGCGTAGGGGAGCGGGAACACTTTTATGACTGTGGAGAGACTGGCTGGAGGCTTGGGTGGTGGATGCTGGCGCTGCAGCTGTGGAGGCGAACTGGGTCTTAGGAAAGCAGATGGATCCAATCTGCCCTTCAAATCTGGTCTGACAGAAGTTTTTCACCACTGGAAAGGCAGGCTTGTCATAAAACAGCCATGCACACGGTAGAAAGGACCAGAAACCAACAACAACTAAATACTTTGGGTTTGTTGGCTCCAAAGGCCACTCCCAGGTGATTCCACACAGAGACAAACATAGACATGGAGGAGGGTCTTCCGCTTTGCTTGCGGTCTTATCTAACCCTCATCTCGAACTTCTCAACAAAATAAGAGCGACATCCTTTATCTGTATAGTTGCCACCAGGTCAGGACATCTTTGACTGTCAACTATTCATGCATGATATATTATAACATGTTCATTTCTGAAATCGGTGTCTGTTCTGCTTACTAACAGCCGGGATATGACCCTTGAAAAGATGAAGCTCAGCACGAAGAGTGCTGATCAGCACAGCAGATAGAGGGGCCACCTTGGAGGTTTTAATAAAACTTTGCAACAACTCAGGGAGAAGTGGAGTGAGTGAACAAGAGTGGAGGTGGAAAGAGGTGCTGTAAGGTGAAGGAGGACAAAAATGACGAAGGGGGCAGGCAAAGAGAAAGAGCGCCACTGTCTTCCCTCCTCTCTGCTCTGTTGATCCCTGTCATCCTTTTTGATGGTATTAAACTCATTAACAATTAACAGAGGAATGGAGGAGAGTGGAAAAAAAGAAAAGACAAAGGGTGGGAGTTAATAACAGTGATACAGAGGCTCCATTGAGTGGTGTAGATGGAGTGATTTTTAATAAGGCCTGCGCTTTAGAGCCCAAGGCCTCAGGCCATCGTTAAAGCCAGATGCTGGCTCCTCTTAATGGGGTATTGTTAGTTCGCCATCCCTGAAGTTGGCTTCAGAAAGGTTCAGAACGCTGGCCTTATGTGAGCCACATGTACAAACCGCAGCCGAAAAGTTATACACCATTTGGAAACCCAAATATAATCCAGACCTAAATGCGAAATCAGTTTCCCCATAGCTTTAGATCCCTATTTTGCAGTCTTTGTTGAAAAAGTTGGTGATGTGTTCCTAAGTGAAAGCAACAGTTGAAAATTACACATTATCCAAACATCACTTACCTCTTTTGATCACAGTTCTGTCAAATATCACATCACCTGAATGACTATAATCCTCTCGGGTGTAAGCTAACGTCCAAGCAGCCTTTGGTGCCAACCGGAACGTCACTATCTCTCACTCTTCCAGACTTGTCGGCAGGAGGCCACCTCTCCGCTGGCCCGTTTAAAATCTTGTTAGTGGCTAATTAAAAGGCGCTCTCATCTCTTTTATGCTTCGCCTTAATCGAGCTAATTAACCGCAAGCTTAATCTTCTAAGAACGTCACTCCAGTGGCCAACCGAGACCCTGGTTTCCCTCATGAGCCCGACACAGGATTGTCTGCGGCCCTCCCTCAAGACAAAAAGACCCCGATGCAGGGACAGATAGGTAGGTCACTGCCTCCAAATTGCTCTGCCACCTTCTATCCTTCAAACTCTTTCCAAGAGAACAGGTTGTAGAGACAGGCTGTGTAGCAAAATGCAGATGTGACATAACTGATTTAGTTTGCGGTGTGCGAGAGTTGTGTTGAGGAGTGTACCGAGCAATTGTAATTTGGATTCGCACAGTGGCCCCAGTTGCCTTTGTCACAGTCATAATGGAAGAAATCAGCACTAAATAGAAGTTAAGGATTTATTAAAGTGCGAGAAGCACTTCGGACAGGTACAAATGAAATAGTTCAGCCAATTATTGTCAAGTCTGAGAATGAAATCAGTAACCGATCCTATTGCAATGACTATTGTTAATTGTTTCTATCCAAGAATTTTTTAACGACTAACCTAAAGGACCATTGCACCAAACTTACCCAGTTGATTGTGTGCTGTTGGTGACCACCTTGAGGCTGGCGGCATTGCGGATTAGCTTATCCAGTGTGGCCACGATCTGGGTGAATTTGGGTCGTAGGTTCCTCTCTTTCACCCAGCAGTCCAACATAAGCTGGTGTAGCGCTGTGGGGCAATCCATAGGTGGGGGGAGTCGATAGTCCTGTTCCACAGCATTTATCACCTGAGGAATGACGTCGAGAGAAACCACGGTCACATGTGATCGACAAGTACGGTGTTGTTGCAGGACAGATAAATAGGTGGCTTGAAAACAGATCTATAAGATCTCAGACGGACTCAGGTCATCTAGACGAGCCCAGAGTTCAGACTAAACATAGAGGGAACAAACTACCACCAGAGGTGAAATCAGCTCCACGTGTGAATTTTTTTCAATCCGAATGATTCTCTTTTCAAACGCTTGTGGGTGAGAGCTTTAAATGCATTTTAACATTCTGATTTGATTTGTAAATCCCATTATTTTATGCTGCACTCTTACTTTATTCTCTATTCTAGTCTACTCTTTTCCCTCTGTCTTTTATTATTCTTAGCATAACATTGATTATGGCCCTTGTTTGTTTTTCCTTCACTGTTTGATTTCAGTTGTGTTTCAATTCGCCTTTTTCATGGAAGCACATTGAGTTGCCATGTGTATGAAATGCGCCATATAAACAAAGCCGCCTTGCTTCGCATGGCATTGAAAAGGGAATAAGGACGGACAGAGGATGAACCAAGAAAATCAATCCGAGAAAAACTGACAGTAAGGTTTCAGATACATGAATATGCTCTGAGTGTTTCTTGAGTTTGGAGAGAATTAAATGTTCTTAGAAAGAAAATGATGAAGTTGTTGGAAGCGTTGCTTCCAGAACTTACATCCTGATTACTCATGTCCCAGTACGGCCGCTCTCCGTACGACATCACCTCCCACATGACAATGCCGTAGCTCCACACATCGCTGGCAGAGGTGAACTTTCTGTAGGCAATCGCCTCAGGGGCCGTCCATCGAATAGGGATCTTGCCTCCCTGTGGATATGCGAATGAGTAGGTGAGCATGAAATACTGGGTGGATGGAGCACAAACAAAGAGTCACACACATACAAGAGGGAGAGAGAGGGTGAGAAAAAACACAGTCCGAGGCAACGGTCAACAGCACAACAAGAGGGTGCATGCTACGAACACATAACGCTACATACACACAGGGTTAGTAACAAAGGTAAGGGATGTGATATGTACAGTCATGGGAGATTAACAGAGAGCCAGATGTGCTACAGATTCTGTTTTTTCACATCAATATACCAAAAGACAATGGACGTCCTGTTGTTAATGATTGGTTCATCTCCTTTTTTTTTTTTTTGCCAATAATATAGGTCAGATGGAGCTGCCTTTTTTTTGCCTCTCTTGTATGATGTATTGATGTCAAAATGCTACTTGTAGCACTTTTAAACACTGATATCAAACATGCGTACACAGACACATGACCTGTATGTTCTGTCTGACTCACCAGTGAGCTTGTGTAGGTGGGGTCTGTGGGGTCATCCTCCAGGAACCGGGACAGGCCAAAGTCAGACACTTTGCATACCAGATTACTATTGACCAAGATGTTGCGGGCTGCCAAATCTCTATGCACATAGTTCATATCCGACAGGTACTTCATGCCTGCCGCGATGCCGCGCAGCATGCCCACCAGCTGGATCACTGTGAACTGGCCGTCATTGAGCTGGCAAAGGAAAAGAGGCAGAATTATCAGGATTAATTGCACCGACAATCAAGGTCATAAGTATAAATGCTTGTGTCCTTTTAAATTTTATTGGTCGTGATCTTTTATCAGTGTCTCATATTTTATTTGCATCATTTCTCCACCCCCTTTCTATATCTCCTTGCATTATTCCCAAATCATTGGCAGACATTTATAATGTGACTTTGAGGCCGAGATTGCTCTGTGACTGAGCTTTCTGCAAATGTCACCAACTGCACAAATGACTTTGCAGAATCTTAGGCAGAGTTTAAGAACTGAGCGATTAAAATCAAGATCAAGAAAGCATGTGTCGTGGCTCACCCGTAGGAAAGAGTCCAGTGCACCGTTCTCCATGAACTCAGTGACAATCATCACCGGTCGGCTCTTAGTGACCACACCTTCCAGGCGAATGATGTTGGGGTGGTCGAACTGGCCCATGATTGATGCCTCTGAGAGGAAGTCTCGCCTCTGCCGGTCAGTGTAGCCCACTTTGAGAGTCTTGATGGCTACAATTATCTCCCGGCGGCCAGGCAACTTAAGACGACCACGGCACACTTCCCCAAACTCTCCTGCGAGAGCCCAGGTGAGACACCCAGAGAAACAGCGAGGATATGAAAGAGAAAGAGAGAGAGAGAGAGAGAGAGAGAGAGAGAGAGAGAGAGAGAGAGAGAGGGAAGGGAGAGAGGCATGTCGGAAGAGTGGAGGAGAGTGGGGGAAAAGAGGGGAGAGGGGACAGTTAACTGGTTAGAACCAAGGAGCCAGGGAAGGGTTGCAGGAGGGGTGGGACAAGGGAAACAGCAAGAGAAGCCAGGTCTCTAGGCCGATGTCAAGGGATGGAGTGATCACACTTTGTGCTGTTAAACTAAAGATTGAAAGGAGCAGCATTGTGAATGTGCAGCATGATGATAGAACGTGAGCTGATTTGCAAATGTAAAAATGTTCAACTAAACAAAAACGGGTTTTAGGAAGAGGGAAGGGGGGGTTGTGGGCAGTGGTCGTGGGGTGGGGTGGTGCTATGCTTCAGAGAGGCCCGAGAAATGGGCACAGGAGGAGGAGATAGGTGGAGACAGAAGCTTGGGCGTTCTCGGCGCTGCGGATGCTTTACGTTTAGAGTCTACACCGAGCATGTGCACAAGTGCAAGAGACAGGACGACAACCATGTGTGTCAACGCAAAGGTGAGTGGAGTGAGGGAGCGAGGGGCAGGGGATGGAGGGATGGTGGATTGAGGAAGGGCAGAGGAGAGGAGCGGGGGGCAGGAAAGACAGGGTTGGGGGCGTTGTCACTTTGAATGCTGGGAAGCGACGGGTTTCAAGTAGCGGCCTCATCAGCACGAGAGCTGTTGTTGTAGTAGTAGTAGCAGTAGCAGTAGTATGGTAGTAGCAGAAGCAGTAGTAGGGATCCCCATCTGTGCCATCACAACGTCCTCCGTTTCCGCTCAGAAACAACACTAAGAAAATGCAACCTCACTTGGCACATTCCTGCAGTTTTTGAGCAGAGGTATTACCATCAAGTAAATCAAACACTGTGCATGGCATATTGCAATATCTACAACATCATCATACTCTGGGGGAGGTGATCTCAATAACCAAACACAACCACATAGTGGAGGAGACAATAGGTGCAAGGAACGCATCAAATGAAGTTATATGGTAATAACGCTCCTTAATGAATTGTTTCTCCAGTCACCTTAAACCAGAGGGATCTGTCCAATCCAGGCTAAAACCGCTGTTATTCTCTGCCCCATCCACACAGGATTCATATTTCAGGGAATGTGGGAAATAACTATTGGCTGTGTTCCTCCATAGCTAGACGACAAATCACAATAATAGCTTTGCAAAGCCCACACGTTCCCCAGACTACGACACATAAAACAATTCAATGTAAGATTGCCATAACTCACTGGATGAGCTGGTGTGTCCTGACTCTCTGCAGGGACTCCGAGGAGAGCAACTACATGTCGGTCCAAATATGCATGTATCCCTACTTTTTAAACCATCAATCCCCAAAAAAAGTGTGGTAAGTTTCTATCTGGACCCAAAGTCAGAATTAAGGGAAGTTCAAATACAGCTGTAAAGATGTAAATTTGTCTCGTGAGATCAAATAAAGTATTTATCTCTAATTAATACCTGAGAAAATTACCCCCCCAAAAATTAATTGTGTTAAACACACAAGATTTATGCATCTCTGGAAATGAGTCCTGTCTGTATGGGGCTGTAACCGTCAAATGTGTGTGTGTTTAAATTGTCCTTGCACAATATCTCTCCTGTTCCAGGGGTCGATTTCACAAAGACAGACGTTGAATATAGCTCAGACGTAAATAATAGTGAGACCTCAGATAGATCTGATTTTATATTAAAAAAGAAAAAAAAAAAAAAAGCACAGTGGCTAATTTTTGCTATGAATGTCAGATGTACTGAGACATTTTTCAAAATGCAAATGGAGCCTCAGATGCTTGAGCTCCCACGAGGAAGATTTTAACAGTATTTTTTTGATATCGAGCTAACCAACTGTTGCGAAAAAAAGAGCATCAGGACTGTAACTGCAGCTTCTTGAAAAATATCCTGAGCTAGGATTTGCAGGAGTTTGACAGCTAAACACTAAGGGCTTATTATTCTCTCGTTATTTATGGTTAATCTTTGAATTGTCACGAAACACAGGTCAAACATGTCTTTGCAAGACCGGCCCCTGGATTGGATTCAACTTTATACTACTAAGGTGAAACAATTATTCACAACAACAACAACAACAACAACAAAAAAGAGGTGTTTCATCACTTGGAATGGGACACAACGCAAGGGTGCTAAGAACTAACTAATATAAAAACATTACACCTAGTTGTGATCTAAAAGAAGGAGTGTTGGAGACATCTGTCAGACTGGAGAGTCATTTCTAAGAGGTGACGGGTGGGGTAGTGGAGGGAGGAAGGAGAGGGCTAGCGATGATTTGAGTGAAAGTACCGCTTGGTGTGAAGTCCTCTAACGGTATGGCCTGGAGGTGACTAGCAGTCTTCCCCCTGTAGCTCAGGAGCTTTGGTGGGTTACCTGCGCCAATGACCTCCTCGATCTTCACGCAGGAGACGTCAATCTCCTTAGCAAACTCCCGCACTGCTTCGTTGGGGTCTTCGTAGGTGAAGGGGTCAATGTAGACCTTCATTCCCGGTGTGACTATAGGGGATTCAGTGGCGAGAATAGGAAAGTGAATCTATGCTGCCAGACAACACATAACCACAAAAAAAAGAATGTGACATTTAAAAAAGATTATCGCTAATATGTCATAATTACTTTGGATGAGCCGATCAATGAGCTAGATAAGCCGTTCTTTACAGGTTGCTGAGTCATTGTAAAGAGACGCAGGAATATTGCTGTAGCTAAAATGATATGACAAGGAAGGGTGTATCAGCAAAGAGACTTACTGTACTGCTGCAGTTTCTCTGTGTACTCAGACTCTGAGCCATTTCTCTGCTTTCTGTGGAGAGAGATAAAAACAAGTTAGATACACGGACCACAGCAGGGTGCAAATGCTGGAAATGAACAGACGTAACGAGCAAATGTTTCTCTAATAACGTCTGCAGAGATATAGCCACATTCTGATGTTCCCTAGTGGAGATATTTTGGCATTTTGCATTCGGGACTGGGGATGAAAAATTAATTCATGCCTGGTGTTAAACTATTCATACTTGAGGATTGAAACGAGAAACGTTTATTACGTTGTCTGTAGCAGAATGTGAAAGTCCTTTCCTCTGCATCCCAAAAATGAGCAGCTAAGCAAAGCACAGTCCCAAACGGTGATCAGCTTCCTCGCCTTCCACACCCAACAGACGCCAAAATATTGGTGTCGTTCAGTCTGCTGCTTATCTCCTCTATCGCTCTATTGCAGCCATCGTCTTTCTCTTTTTTGATCAATTTCACATTTTGTCTCTGCGAGTCAATCTCTCTGTCCATTCGCAATAGGGATGTCACAAAGACGATGACAGATCGAGGTGGTTGGGCTGTCGAAATTACATGTTAATGTGCTTCCTTTGTTGTCTAACCAGTAACCAGGGCAATAATACCCAACGGTGATTTGCATCCTATTTCAAATTCTAATTTGGTTCCGGAATATGTTGAAGCCTTGTGTTTTGTGTTATTACTGTTTGCTTCTTATTCTTCTGTGGACGTCAAAGCGGTGGCTAAGCCAAAACCCTGAGAGAGACACAATGTGATGGTGTGAAAACAGAGGAGAGCAAAGAGGCAGGAGGGAGAAGTAGAGGAGGTGGAGCCAGGGAGATTATTATTCAGTCTAGCATGACCGATGCCTACGCTTGTCAGCCAGTCGCTTTTGAGAGCCAACCTCTCACGTCTGTATGTACACGCGCACACACACACACACACACACACACACACACACACACAAAACACACAAACACACACAACCAGCATTCACTCATCCACAAATGAGGAGCCTAGAAATAAACAAGAGTGGTTAAACCAAGCAGATACAATGTTTTGGAAGGTGTGAGGAGCAGCATGTCTGTTGGGCCCAGAGGACCAGAGGGCATCTGGGGTCTTTGTGGTTGGGTAACTGCAGGAGTTGAGTGTGAGCGGTCAGCCACGAGGGCAAGCCTATCAGAACCAACAGCTGCTCCATCATGCTGTGTCCAATGTGCAAACGAAACGTTTTAGCCAAAGCTGTTTACTATTCACAGATTCTGAAGGCTACTCTGGCATTCTGTGGCCTCACAGGTGGCACAGCAATCCGCTGAGACTGCTCTGGGGTGGTTTGTGGGTCATGCAAACAAAGTTGACATTTGGAGCTATCTCTGCATTTTCAACTCGGAGTACAAATATCTCGATAAATGTTTCTACACATGCCGCCGTTTCATGTTCTGACAACAGTACTTTAGTCAGTGAAAGCGTATTTTCCTCCCTGTTTCAGATTGCTGTTCAGCCACATCCATATTGTATTCGGTTTGAAAGCTATTAGAGGAATGACGTTCTAACCTGAGGCAAACAATAGCGATGACCACGACTGCAATGATGAAGACCAAGGTAGCAGTGGCTGATCCCACAATGAGTGGCAGCTGCTCTTGCCACAACTTCGGTGGGTCCGCTGAGAGAAAATAGGGAGAAAAACTTTGCTCAGACAAGTTGTTGCAATCATAAACCAGTCCAGTTGCTGGGCTGAAGACTGGGCCACTCTTCTAGCTCTGCCATACATCCAGAATGGCCTGGCTAATAAATTGAAGCTTGTCATCACATAGCGTTATTAGAGCAGCAACTTACTTTGCAGGTTGGTGCTGAAGTCAGCTGGGCTGCTGTAGCGACCGTAACCAGCCACGGTTCTGGCCCGGACCTGTACCACATAAGGCGTTCCAGCCTTGAGACCTTCAATGCGGGCGTTGCTCCGTTGGGCAGTCATTGTATGAGCAATGGCCTCACCCTGATCCTGCAGACAAGAGATAGTCACTGATGAAAATAGTGTCAAGCATTTGCCACCTGTGCTGTCTCGTTCATCATCATCGCCTCACTGATTCTGCACTGTTCCTCACACGGCTGACCGATTGAACCATGCAGGCAGGTGACAAAAATACGGAGAACACAGAGAGAACGGGAATGTAAGAGACCGATCGTAGCTGGCGCGATAATCCGGAGGGAGAAGGACAAGACAACAACCAGAGCAGCACTGCGTGCCTTTGTTTACTCCCTACGGCACATCCAGTCACAGTTGGGCCTCTGGAAAATACAGACAATTTCCAATGCACAGATTGATGAAGGACAGGGGTGAGAGGGAGGACAGGAGAAGTAAAATCAGGGGTACATGAAAGGATTCCAGAAAGGGACATTGCTGGGAGGGGAGAAAGAGTGGAAGGAAGGATAGAAAGTGGGGATTAAGTGGGGGACAAACAAGCCAAACAAGAATGGTGACTCGCCTCACTGCAAACATGCGTTTGTCAAGAAAAGACTGCGTTTTCCCACATTGACAGAAACAGATGACACACTGACTATGAGTTGTCTCTGAAATTGGATTGAACTTCGAAGCAGTCACTAACATCGCTGCTTACCTTCTCATGGTACTTAATCTCATAATCCAGAATGATTCCATTGGGTTTCTCTGGAGGCAGCCAGGACAGGCTCATGGTGCTCGCTGTAGCCGCCATCAGGTGAACTGTGGGCACGGCAGATGGAGCTACACAAGACAAAACACGAGGAAACATACTTGTTTAGATGCTTTCTGGATTACGTGGTCTGAAACTTGCGATGCCTCTGTTAACGTTAGGCTTTGGTTAATAGCTTGTATTCAGAGTCCTTCCCTCCGAGCGTGTATTTCCTCATTTGGAAACAATGCTGAGGTCTCCAGAGCTGTCTAAATAATACGAAATTGTATAGTTTACCAAGAGCCTTGTATTAATGTAGAACGATCTTTGAATATAATGTGTGCACTGCTCCACAATCAGATACATTGCCAGCGACTGCCCCCGCCCACCTGCATTGTGCTTTATTCTCATATGCCTAGTAACAACCAAATAACCTCCCGGTCTCTCTTCTCTCAGTTCAGGCCCGGTCTCTGCCTCTGACTCACTTCTCCCTCTCAGTCTACTTCATAGCTTTTATTTCGTAACTTTAACTGCCTCTCTGTATGTATCTTCTCTCGGACACGGTGCCTCTCATTTTTTCCTGACACTTGAACAATCACCTTCTCTAATTTCCATCTTTTTCACCGTTAGTTCTTCGTTTTTCATCATCCCTTTCCACACTGCGGATCAGCATCCCCCTTCTGTCTCCGTCTTTTCTCCCTTCCCACATATGTTCCCCTCGTCTCCCCATTTTTGTTAAAAAGTTTTTAATCCCCTGTTTTTTGTCCCCCCCACACACATCCCCACCCCTATTCCATTTCCTCACCATCTAACTTGTGTATTTGCAGCCAACCATCCTTCCATTTCTCTTTCTCCCTTTGCTACCAAGCCGCTTTTTTTCTCTCCGCTCTCTTACTCCTTTGCCAGACCACTACATGCCAACCGTCCATGTTTCTCTTTCTTTCCCTGAAGACAATGCTTCCTGGGCAGATCCTCGGGATACTTTTGCCAAAGGATTAGGGTCCCTCCTCTGGGAGAGGACGTTGGCGTAACCATGGAGGTGGCCCCATGGGCTTATCACCACCCTAGTATTTATTTTGCTTCTTAAAAGGTGAATGCACATGTAGAGAAGGTCTTGGGACTCCACCACGGGATAAGCTTATCACAGATGATGCTCTTTTGCACCCTTCTGACCCAAGACATTCATCGATAGACAATCCAATGCAGCACCCCTCATATAAAGATCGAGTGCTGACATGGGGCACCCATGGTGCCTTCAGGTCTTCTTCTTTTGTAGGAGCAGGAACACAAGGATTGTGGACGAGGCCAAGCAGAGAAGAGAGATGATGGGGGAAGGGGGCGACAGATAATCCTTGATTGTTGTCTAAGCCTGCCGAAAGAGCAAACTTCACACAGCGACCAAACACAACCAAGCATCAGCTTAAGAGGCCTTCGAGAATATCAACACATGACTAAGTAGAGTGACAATGCATCAAATCTGCCTATTACACCCACTACTATAGTTACCTTGAAGTTTAAAAAAAACAAATTATTGACAATTTGACATGCTATATTGGAGGCTGCAGGAGCAGTGGGCTGGAAGCAGTAGGCAGCTGGAATACTCAAGGTTCAACACGTTGAATAAACTCTGCCTCGCTATTGCTATTTGGGGTGATGTTAGTATAATGGTTGCAGTGGGCGAGTGAAATAGTTCCTGTTATAAACCCATTGAAAAGAATGCGTTCCCGCTCCATCCCGGTTACAAGAGAAAATCTGTAATCCACCTACATGCATATAAGGAATTGACCAGCGGACACTTTTTGAATTGTATGTTGCCATGCACTGTAAAAAACATTGTTTTTAACAGTGTACAGAGGTGTACTTACCAGCCTGGTTTGTGGTGATGTTCACTGCAGAAAACTGAGGCGTATATGGGCTCTTGTTGGAAACGCCGTTGACCGCTTGAATCTCAAAGCTGTACTGCGTGTGGGCTTGCAGATTCCGGACTGCCACTCGGCGCTGGACCAGACCCAGGTGGCGCGGGGAGATGTCCACGTTGTCGTCACACCTCGAGCACACTCCCCGTTCAGGCAGGCACTTCTTGCAGATGACGTTGTAGAAGGTATCGTTGCGACCGCCAAAGTCCCGTGGCTCGCTCCACTCCAGTACGAGCGAGGTTTCATTCACAATGGAGATGACACTGCGCGGCGCAGAAGGAACAGCTGCAAACCGGAGGTGAAAAGTAAACGATGAGCAAAATAGGTTCGGAATGAGAATGAATATAATCTCCATGCGCAATAAGGCGTAAAGAAATTTGTCTTGGTGGCAGTGCGAAGATATACTGACAATGGGAGATTCATACTGAAAAACAGTTTACGTGTCATTACACATAAATATTAATTATTCCAGACCCACATATCAACATAAATCAACAACAACAACAAAAATAATCAGTTTGCTTTGGCATTGTTACATTCTTCACGCATTTACTAGAACTACATAACGAGAGCGTGTTCCGGCATTTCTTAATAAAAAATTTAAAAGGGACCAAAGTTCAAATTGGAATCGTATCTTCTCTATATTTCTGTGTGGAGGGAGGGTGTCTTATCCAATTACAGACACTCAGTGCACAACGAGGAAAGTGCACAACGACTCCCCATCACAGCGACTCCATGTATATATACTCCTGTATGTGTGCGTTTAATGGACGTTCTGCTGTGTGTATGTTTGTATGGGGAGGGTGGGGGTCTTTTTGTCTGTGAAAAGAGGTCACAGCATTGAGTACAGATAGACTTTGCTGGGAGGCAGCTGAGGGAGAAAGATAACGTTTTGGATAATGTTGGGAAAACAAGCAAAAAACACTTTAGGGTGACAAATGCAACAACTCAGACCCTGGGGTTTAGGGAGAGACATGTACTTCTGCGTAAAGCGTAAAAAAAAAAAAAAAGAAGAAGATTTTATTCTCATTTTATGTCATCACATTATTTTCACTGAGCAACCAGGACATGTAGTAGTTATCGTGCGCCAGTACATCTATACACACTGTAATTTTGTATTTAAAGTAGAAGGACGCTCTGCATTCAAATGAACGCCGTCTTCACTTACTCGAGCAGGGAGAGTCTGGAGAGTCGGTGTCTGAGCGGTAATAACCGTTCCGACAGGAGCAAACGCTGGCTGCTCCTGAGCTGGCGCGGCTGTTGGCTGGGCAAGGCACACAAAAGCCGTCCCCTTGCTTTGACTTGAAGGTTCCAGGGCTGCACGCTGATGGGGACAGGTGGACAGAAACAGGTGGGAAAAGAATAAGAAATTCACACCGCACCATGGAGCCATTTGTTTTAAAGAGCAGTTCGATGACTGTACTCAACAGAGGAATGTAGCTCAGACCTGTCAGATGAAATTCACCTCAGTTCATGTACTTACATTTTTATATCATATAAAGCTCACTGGTATAAATGTATAGTCTTCTGATCTGAGTTTTTTTTTTCTCCAAACAGCCCTGTTTACTTTGGTTTTAAAGTGGCGCTATACTGAATTATTAAGCAGCGTGTTGCTGTTTGCCCACATATACACTTGCTTTAAGTCAACTCATATTACATATATGACTATCGGAGCAAAAACACCAGGACCTCTGGGAATGTAAATTATGATGATGTAAAGTAAACATACAGAAATCAAACAGGCATGCTGATGTGAGGGCCTCTTCATAGTTTTACAAAGATGAAAATACACACATACACACACTAGTCATTTCCATTTCTCTGTATCTAAATATGAATTAACAAAAGGGAGACCCATAAAACCATGAACACAATTGACCGTGAGTGGTTATTGCATTGGTGAGAACTAGTTCATTAGACCACTTAGCTTTAGTAAATGTCTTATCTCCATTTATAGCTGCTGTTTAGCGGTTTATGACTCAAATGAAAAACTGCAGACATGTCAGGAAACAGACAACAACGCTCGCTGTGACCTAGCAGGCTGTTCCTGGCTCCAAGCTTCTGAACAACTGTCCTGTTGAAAGCTAAATTATTTTGAATAACAGAAAAAAATGGTTAGCGCAGGTAGACAGGCAAAGTTAGTAGAAGCCTGCACACACTGGACTTCAAATTTACAGCAGGCGACTTCCTGCTCCTACCATTTTCCTGTTGAAAATTCAATATTAGCACTTCGCCAGCAGTTGCCTTGGCCGTGTGCATTAGCGCCCGGCGTGTTTGTTCTTCCACCATTAGTCAAAGTCATCCACACCACTGGCTAACAGGAAGCACATCAACATGAAAATGACCTTGTTTGCCAGGAAAGCAGCTTGGTGGCATGACCTGTACATGTTCCATGGTAAACTACAAGCATATTTCTAAATTCCCATTCCCTTTAAAAGAGGCTTTTTTGGGGGTGTGGGGTGTGGGGGTTGAAAGTGCTGATCAATCATTTCCAGTGAGTAAAGGGGTCGTCCTCTTTCTTTCATCCATTTTCCCCTCAGAGGGACCACTAAAGAATGAGGAAGAAAGAGAGACAAGGGGTAGAAAAAAGGGAGGGAGAGGTGGAAGAGGTGGAGGCATAGAAAATGCTAATCCTGGAGGCGCTTTTTTCCCCTTCTTCCCCACTCCCCTGTGTCTTATCCTCTCATGCAGAACATAGAGCTTAAGGAACTGATTAAAATGTATGCTGAAATTGGAAAGTAAGGCACATGAAGGGGGGAAAAAGTGCATTGGGGGTGAAAAATGTGCAGCAAAGAGTGGAAAGGCTAAAAAGGCTCACCAATTAATAGTCGTCCAGACATCCATACTGTAATTTTGGAGGTGTATTAATGGGAGCAATGTCCTTCGGATTAAAAAGAAATGAGTGGGGGAGAGCGGGAGACTGAAAGGATCAGATACAGTGTGCCACAGTGTGTTTTAGAAGGAAAAATAGCAGCGAAGGGAAGAAACAGAAAAATGATGATGAGGATACACTAAAGTTAAGGGGAGAGAGGACCACAGGCGATCTGAGATGAAAAGAGTTGATTTATTCTTTGTGGTCTCCAAGGTTGATTATCGAATAACGTTTTATCAGGACACCGTCACTGGTGCTTTAACCTTGAGCCACCAGGGACAAACAATGAGTTTCGAACCGCACGCACCGCGCTGATGGGTCTTTCTCTTCTACATACATGCATAGAGGAGGACACATGCACTGCCCCAAATTCAAACTGAGTACCAAAATTGTCCTTGAGTTTCACAATTGTAACCCATGAAATGGGTTCTTATAGATTTGTTTTTTAAAAAGAAACAACACAACTTTTTTTTTCACAATAAGAGTAGTTTGGGTTTGGGGCATGGCTGGTGATTTGAGTCTTGGATATGTCCAAAAGTAGCAACAGCACTGATTTCATTACATTTATGTTTTGTATGTGGATGATCCTGGTCTTAACTGTAAAGACAATGCTCATTCACGTCATCTCTTTCTCCACAGCTTGAAGAATGAGCCTTCTGAACCCAGGCAGTAGGGGTGTTTATGTAAACTGCATACACCAACAAGTCCCAATCAACTCTGATCATCAATAACCTTGCCAGCTACCCCCCTCCCATCTCCATTTGACGTACACAACCTGAGCCTGATTTCACGTGCCTATAGCCCTCAAAACACACTTCCATTTACTTTCCCCTCTCCTCCCGCTGTCACCTGCACTCCATTTCAGCCAAGACCTTGCTTTATAAATTCACCTTGCTCTCGACCTCTGTGAACCTGTCATGTTCTCCATCAGACCTGAAACCATCATAGGGGCCTCCCAGCTCTCATAAACAGACAGCCTCTCCTGCATTTCCATTTATTTAGCAACCAGCTGCCAGGCAAAGCTGGGGTCAGAGGGGTGAAAGGCTGCCTGCTGACAGTGCCATCTAGTACGTATTAGCCTCCCTTGTAGTCATTTGGATTAATGTGTCAGAGAATACGTGACAGCTGAATGGCTCATAATCACGTGACAGCCGGGAAATCTGGTTGACGAACGTGTTACCTGTAACCACACACACCAGATCAGCCAATACAATGACTGAAGGTGAAAATAAAACAATGATTAATCCACCGTCACAGATACTCCTGGTTAAGCTGACTTTCATGAATACACCAACCTTGACATTGAGTTTCCTTCATGGCGGCTTCAAAACCAGCCGAGCAGGTGCAGGCACCAACAGGAACCATCCACTCCCCATCTCCGTTGCAATAAAGCTTCAGTGGCACGGACACTTCCAGGGCGTTGGGGACACAAGTTCCCGGCGCAATGACCAAGGAGGTTGCCTCGGCTCCGGTCGCCGTCTCTGGGAAAACTGCGAAGTTGGCTATGGTGGTGGAGCACTTCTTGTAAAAAACTCTCACTGAGATGAGTGACATGCAAGCACCAAGGTCCTGGAAGGCCAAGTAGAACCCAGCTTTGGACAGCGGCCCAAAGCTTCTGACTTTTGTGTTTACCCGTCCTGATTCCAGCATGGAAAAACTCTCATCTGGGGCAATAGTGTCCACCTTGACATAAGGGTTTTCCATCCAGAATGGGCTAGTCGCTGTGGCTGAGTCCGAGTCAGACTCGTAGTAGAAGAGGTTGAAGGTCTCCTTGCAGGAACCTGGGATGTTAGGAATGCTGTTGCAGTCGCGCACAGTGAATTTCATCTCCACGTATACGCGCAGCACATCCTTTCGTGGGATAAAGTCACTACGCAGCCAGTTGTTCTGGTTGAGCTCACGAACATTGCAGACTTGGTAGGTCCGAATAGGATTCATGGCGTCATCATAACCACTGACTTCTTCCCACTACAAAGCAAGTAGAAGAGAAACAAACACATTAGAGGTTAGTTTAAGGAAATCTTTGGCATATACTCAGACAGTTTTGGGGGAGAACAAGGAATTCTTCTGAAAGTCTGATTTCTGGGCAGTACACTCCCTCAGCATCTGTGCGTTGCGCATTAAAAGTCAAAGAACTACATTCTCGGTCATATTGCACTATAAAGCTGGTGGTGTTGGAACTGAGCCGAGTGTTGGAGCCAGGGAGGCAGAAGCCTTTTTCAATTGTTTCAGCTATTTCTCTTATCTTGGCTGTGCCGTGGCTTTCATCTCTAGTTAGTGAAGCAAAAAGCCAGGGACAAGGACTGCAGATTCATCACAATTACAGCAACCTGTCACCCCCTGAACACAGAGGCACCACAACATGTTTGCCTCATTTCTGCTGGAAGTAGCACCCACGTTGCTTCACAACCAATTATGCCTCAATTACAGAGAAATGATTGCAATGTCCTCTAATAGGACAGGGGAAAAGGCGCAGGGTAACCTTCATGCTTTTCAGTCTTTACACTCCTCTACATCTTTCAATGCTACTGCGGTACCCCGGGGGTGAATTACTAAGGATAAAATTGGATTAAATTTTCTAAACTTTGATTACCAGCTTCATTAAATGAGTGCAAGCAAACCAGACTGTAAAAGCTTTGGTGTGAGACACTGTAATCTAATGCAATTTTCAATCTTGAATGAGGACACCACAATTAAATCATCTCACTTCAAATAGGGATCCCTGTGTGTATAGTATGTCTGTGTGGGTGGGTGGGTATGCTGAGGGATCTGCTCTCATTTCCAATCAGACAAACCGAGTGCATTTATTTTTTAAAAGCTTGGCTGAGGCCTCGCAGCTTATTTGCATAGGACCTGTCAAATACAAAGGCAATTCAAGCTGTTTTGCATAAGGCATTGCAATGCATTAAATCATTTAAATTTTAGAGTATGACGAAATAAAAACAAAGACAGAGAAGAGTGCAGTTTCGCAAGAGATGGCTTGTCATTGGAATCGGTTTCAAAATTGTACTAGTTAGTGTTAAATCATTTACCCCTATTTAATGTCAGTATAACACAACTCAAAGGTACAAGTCTTTAATCTGTCAATCAGTAGGTATCAGAAATTCCATATAACCCACAGAAAAAAAAAAAGACTTGTCGGTATACAAACATTTAAATCTGAAAATTAAGACTATTTCTACCTTCAGTGTAAAAATAATTTGTTCTTAAATTGGCTCAGTTTAGCAAAGTTATCAGAAACTAGTATCTGGGAGGTTTTGGTATGAGAAAGACACGAAAAAAGAAAAAAGTGACCAAACCCAGCCCTCATCTATAACAACCTAAATATGGCTGCACTCTTAGGACAGACTTTTGCCTCAAAACATCTAATCCTTGGCAACATCTAATGGAATCAGTTTGATCTCCAGAGCCAGTTGTTTCCGTCTGAGCATCTTAATTGAGGCCGTGATATGGATGTGATGTAGAGACAAGGCTATTCATCCAAGACCCTGGAGGCCGGGAGGTGGAGAAGGAGAATAGGCTTGGCTCGGCCATGGCATTAAAACGGTGGTCCAACGGGAAGCAAGTGGAAGGAAGAAGCAACTAGAGGGACTCGATAATCACCGGGCAGGTCAATGGGATGGCTAAAAGCATGAAGTGTCAATGGATATTTAGTTCAGAGTAATAAATCACCCGCTGCAAAAGCCCGACCCAACGGTGTTTTTGTGTGTGTGTGTGTGTGTGTGTGTCTGTGTGTGTGTGTGTGTGTGTGTGTGGTGTGTGTGTGTGTGTGTGTGTGTGTGTGTGTGTGTGTGTGTGTGTGTGTG
>JBBMJM010000024.1:1525628-1539960 GCA_037832705.1 Centriscus cristatus
ACACACACACACACACACACACACACACACACACACACACACACACACACACACACACACACACACACACAGCGCTAATAGGATGCCATAAAGTCACACATGCTTCTGTGCTACACGTCATGATGATTCCATCACTTCCAGCGCCGGAGGTCTCGGTCACTTGATCCGTGTCAGCAGACGACCGTCACAGTCTGATCACTCTTAAGAAACGTCTTGTTTCCAGGGTCCTCGATGGAGCTGTGGATACTTCGTGTGTTTCCGCTGGGGGGTTTCACACACGGACCGGACTAATCTGGACAGGAAACGCCAGAGACGCCACAGTGTGTATTTCAGTCATGTGACAAATTGAACATGCAGGAGGTTCGATTAACCCTTTGACAAAACTGTGTCACTTCACAGCTAAGTCACTGTCAGTCAATCAATCAATCAATCAATCAATCACTCGATCAATGAGACTTAATTCAAATCACTTCTCATACAAGAACTGGAGCACAAAGTGCTTTACAAAATAAAAGCAAGAAACACAAAGCAAAACTAAAAGGATGATTTGTATATGACAATTTTACACTTGTTTTAATTTTTTGTTTTCAGATTTCATGTTTTTTTTTACACTTTTTTTTAAAGGGAGAAGCTCTCCAATCTCCCTCGACAAGTTGCATTGTAAAACGACAATAAAGGGCATTCTATTCTATTCATTACGGTAATGACAGGTCCATCAACAGAGCAAATGGGATTACCGTAATGACAGCAACATGGCTGACCTCAGCTGTCTTACGGTTTTCTCCTTCTCCAGGCTCCTTCACACCAGGTAGAGGAACCTAATAGTGCAAATAGTCCAATAATTACGGTCGTCCGACGTACGCTCACAGATGTGTGTCCGTGTTCACGGCTTATGAGAGAACTGTCGGACAGATTTGAAAGAAACGCCAAAAGGTCATTTTTCAATCCTGTATCGCTCACATCTGCCCAGAACCATCTCCTGCTGGGTCAAAGGTCAACGGCACACGACGCCTGGACAATCAAGAATGAATTCAAGAAAAAAAAGCTGAAGACACACTATGAGCATCGATCAAACGCGCTCTCCTCCAGACGCCGACCGGCCTGGGCAGAGCGTCGGCGGGGTGATGAGGTCACAGCGACATCGGCGGCAGCTTCGACTTTTAGTTGAGTCACAGATGAGTTCATGAGAGAAGGGGCACTCCAGGGGTTCGCTGGGTAAATGATGCTCCATTTCACAGGAGGGTCGGCGTACTTACGCTCATAAACACACACACAGACTGACGCCACACACACACACACACACACACACACTCAGACTCATGCAGACACTAGGCTCCACGATGACACACGCTGCTGTGAGTCACCTGAGCAGCAGGGCAGACATCACAGTGTGTGTGTGTGTGTGTGTGTGTGTGTTGCACGTCTGGCTCCAGTGATATCATCACAGAGAGACAGCGGGGGCAGAGCTGGGTGATGGACGGCACCCCCCCCCCCCTCCTCTCCTGTGACAGAACCACCTCTCACCCAAACGACAGGACAAAGACAGGGACGGAGGAGGAGCGGTCGGGGTCTGGGGCAGGTTGCATCCACCGAGGGGGGACAGAGACATTAAACAGCCATTACGTCAGAGGTGGGACGGGCCGCGCCTCACAACGGGACCCATCATCTGTTTACGACCGACCATAACCACCGTGAACTGCAGCTATGGAAAAGTTTAAATTCTTCCTGCTGGGGGGGGCGGGGGGGCAGATGACAGGAAGAAGTGGCTCTTAATAAAAACTACACTCACATATTTGACATTACACATACAGCTGGCCAATAAACCTCAGCAGGCTTTTGGAAGTGGGAGAGGGAATACGGAGTACCCAGAGAGAACCCACGGGGAGAACATGGAAACTCCACACAGATAAATAATAATAATACTGAGTCACATTTGACAAACACTGATTACTGTGTGTGTGAGATCAAAGACACTGATAATTCCTACTGTTTTGGGTGACACTGAATGCAGCAGGCCCCCCCCATATGCGACATGTTCAATCGTGGGTGTTTTTCCTCGCCTGCTCATGTGAACGTTACACGTCTCTGGAACGGTCTGCTGAGCGTCATGAGATGACAGAAGAACAATCCGAACACCCCAGAGACACACACGTCTCCTCATCCTCCTGACGTGACCTCTGCTCCGGACCACCGGCTCGTCAGCACGCTGATGATCTGTGAGAGGAGGCGCGACGTGGAAGACAACAGCATCACTGTTGGCCGTGAGCGTCCAGTCGACGCCGTCTCGCCATTCACGTCTGTTCTGACGTACGAGGTCTGAGTGTTCACCGGAGGGTACGAGATGTCACCTGACCACGTGGAGTCACACGTCATATGTTACAGTTTTATGGTGGACGTGTGATGGGGGTCGTTGAGTGTCTGAATGTTGCAAAAAAATGATTTGTTATTTAAATGACTCAAACGGGACTAGGTGCTGCAGTAAAAAAGACATTTCTACTGATAGAACACTGTGTGCCGCCATGTTCAACTCTAAACCGGCTGAGACTGCAGCATCAGGCTCCAGGTCAAAGGTCAGAGGGACGCTGGAAACGGATGTGGAATCCGTTCATCGGGCTGGTCCGACAGTGACCCCCCTCCCTCCCGTGGTGACCACGGTTCTCTGGTCTGCAGCGTCGCCCGGGGACGGTCACAGGACTCGGTCGTGTCCACACACAAACCTCCGTCTGTCACACTGCTGTCGTCAGCTGACGCGCCGCGAGGCGCCTCGGTGGACACGCCCACCGCTGTCAGGCACCATGCGCATAACGGAGTGTGTCGCCGCGCTACAGAGGTGTTAATGTGATTGTCAGCTCCAGGCCAACGGCAGTGCTCAGACTCAGCTTCCTTCTCCAAACGGATCCCCTCCTAAGGCACCCCCCAGCGGGGGGGCGGGGGGTCAGGGAATGAGACACCGACAGGCTGTCAGGTGATCTCTCAGCAGCTGAGGGGCTGACTGGCCAAGACCACGTGCACATGAACCCGTTGTAAAACGGTTTGGGTCCATTCAAGCAGCGCTGTTAAACACACATCTCATGACGGTATCTGAGACAGGGTCACATGACCTCCACGACAGAACAATCTAGGCAAGGTTCTTAGATCTCTGTGTGTGTGTGTGTGTGTGTGTGTGTGTGTGTGTGTGTGTGTGTGTGTAACATGGCGACAGACATCCACCAACAACAGGAATCATGATGGATGAGCTCTATGTCAATCAAGTATCAATCTAGCTGATCTTTTTTGTATTTGCTAAAGTGATTTTTGTTATTTAATGACAAAGAATATCCATCTATCTATCTATATATACTCATATCTGTCTATGGCTGAGGGGCAAAATTGTTGCATGTAGTGATGATATGTCACATCAGTATTGTTACATTGAAAACGAATTAAATGGTGTTTAATATAAATCTGAGTGTGTTTCGTGTGTATTCTCATTAACAGCGGTTTCCGTTGAAATGTATAGAACTGGGGAGAAGTCAACATGTGTATAGAAGCATGTGAAGTAGACACACAGTCTCAGTGAAAACCGCATCGACGGCCCCGGCGATACCAGAGAGCAGAGACCAGACAATAGTTTGAGAGCCCAAAGCCCCCGGGAGCTTCGGACCAACAGACGTATCGAAACGACCAACGGAGGCCGCAGGCGCAGCACCGAGACGCAACCAGTGATCAAAAGGCAGAACGAGTCATTCCGAAATGCAAATACCCTCAAACCCTCTTCTTCATTAGAGCCCCTCGTCAGGCCCGTATGCAAATCCACGGAAAACCAAAGTGAAGAGCACTTGTTGAGGCACGACACATCAAACAGACCCCTGCGACCGCGCCGGCCGGCGTTTGCCGTCGCCGTCGTCTTTGACAAAGAGCACTCTGCCTCGCATTGTGAGAGCGTGTTGACAGAGAGGGGGGCGGCATACTGCCCCCCCCCCCCCTCACCCGGCAGCACGTTGGAGGAGATAGGGGTCGTCGTCGCTGTGGCTTTAAATCACCGGGCGATTAAAGGCTGGAATCAGCGGCAAACACAAAAAAAACAGGGGAGCGAACCCATCTGTGGAAATCAAGAGGCACAGGCAGCTCTGCCCCCTTCGACGGGGGACAACAGACCCTTTGGGGACGGCAACAGTGACCTGACCTGCCTGTTCTGGGCCAGATTGTACTGGAGACATTAACATGCAAATATCTGCTAAACCCAGCTCTGTCCGGGGCCTTTCACCTCCCGCTCCACGTCCGGGGGGAGTAATCCACACACCTCCGACACAACTCAGAGTTTAGAACCAAAAGTAGCTGATACCGGTCGATGTGGGCGGTATTCCCTTCCCTGCCACTCCGATGTGTATTAGAATATGTCACAAACACTGGGAGCTCACCTGACGTTTCATCTCAAACAATTCATTACCCCCCCCACCCCCCCACCCCCACCCCCAAAGAGAATCGACACTGTGTTTGGCTTTGAGGTTCCTCTGTTGACCGCGTCAGGAAAGAAAACTTCTGTTTAATGATGCCTTCTTGTTATCTCGCATCCCTGGGAGGGATGCGTCGGCCCCTCAGCCTTTGAAACCAGCTGCATTGTTTCAGCTGAGGTTCGCGCCGAGGTTATGGGTAATTGCAAACGCTGTTTTACATTTCAATTGGCGGCATAATCTCCAAGTCCCCATCTTCCCCAACACAAAAACACTGATATCCCCTAATTCAGCCATTTAGACGTGATAATGAAGGGAGCGGCGTGAGCAGCGCCACTTCCACCGTGTGAGTGACTTATGTCACACTTTTCACGCGCCTCCTCCCATGTTTCACCGTGCTGCTTCTGCAGTCGCTGCTGCCACGTTCTGTTTACGGCGTCTGAAGACACGTTCCATTTCCCAAGAACACTCACTTTGAACAGAGTACAAAGGAGCAGATCGACCGGCGTGACGTCCGTTCACTCCAGACTCTGAAGGACCCGGAGCTCCAACAGATGCTCATGTTCGGGAGTCTTCTTACATCTTCTAACTCCAAAAGTTGTGGACGTGTTGTGATGAAATGTCAGTAACTGCCGCTAAAGGACCAGATGATTCAATGTCGGTGGTGTACTGGAACCTTCTGGGTCCAGAAATCTGTTGAAGGATTCTTCCTCTGTCTACAACTCCACAACAGCAGCAGTGGACTGTCTCTGGGGTCCAGTGGTCAGTGGGTCGGTCTGTTAACACAAAGGCCGGGGGTTTGGACACCGTCCAGGGACGGACGGTTGGTTTTGGTTTTAATGCTGAAATAAAATCGAGGAACACCAGGAACAAAAAGTAGAGGTCAGAGGGGTTTTCCAGTTTTTATTTGTGGCTGGAGGGGGTGGTCTCTTTCTGGAAGAAGTGAACCCTCGAAGCCTCTGTCTTCCTCTCTGGTTTATCGCCGTCCTCCTCCATCTCGTGCCATTATAAACACAAGCAAAGGCCCAGGTGACAATGGACAGTGGAGCGCCATGTTTACAGTCTATGAGGCCCAACCAACAGGGCGACCGACGGGGCGACCGCTCACCCTAAACACTCGGCCTTTACATCTCTATGGAGCAACTCATTAGCTAAGTAGAATCCCCTCTTTCTTCCTGCATCTTGGCTCTTTGTGTGAGGGCCCGTCTTTGTCCCCTCTAAATGATCCCACACAAGGCCCATTTTCTGGTTAATACATATTTACAGCCATGTCAGGTTTTTGTGGGGATCCTGTAGTTTTACGTCGCAGGCCGTCACTCCAGACACCATAAAACCATTACCAAGCTGTTTAGGGTAATTGTTCGGCCATATAGTGGTTCCAACTGTGGAGCTCAATGAGTCGGCATCTTTCAAGCGGGCAGATGGTTGGACAACACATGCCGGGGATTCCCAGGGACGACCTGACGCATGAGAAACCCGACTCGTTTGTTTGTTCGCTGCCAAAGACGATATGATGAAGACCATCTGAGACCATCTGAGCAGGGAGGAGAAGAAGGTTGCTTCTACGTGTCTGTGCGTACCTTTGACTAAAAACACACCAATACTATTTTCTTTCCAATACACAAGTCAATGAAACAAGCAGGAATGTAAATCCCACAGACATTCGGTGACCCACCCTTCACCTTCACTTCGAAAACTGCACGACAACATGTCCAGTGGTTGTGTTTGGTGTATGTCTCTGTATGCGCCTGTAAGTGTAAGTGTGTGTGTGTGTGTGTGTGTGTGTGTTTACAGTAGCCTCCTGGGGGGTAGGGTCACCCAGTGTCTGAGTGAATTAAAGGGGCCAGCTGTGATACAGCCTGAAAGGAACATGGACGCAGACAAAGGCGGAGATCCCCGCACTCCCCCGAAAGACAAAAGAAACAGAGACAAGAGGCTGAAACCACACAATCATCTCACCATCTACAATGGAAGAGCTCCTGTAACAAGCAGGATCAGGGGGATCGGCGGAGGCTAAGCCAGCAGCGGCCACAGGTTTCAGTCCGAGCCATTAATTCCACTCTGCTTAACACACAATTAATTTCACTCTCATCCAGCGGCTCAAAGCCTCCCAGTAAGAGGAGGGCTGCTTCCAAACCCAGATTAGAAGGTGAGGCAGCAAAGACTCGGCTAAGACGCGCCGCCAGCAGATGCTCCTACTAAAAGGACTAAAAGAGGGAGGGGACAATGACGAGTGAAACTGAAGCGAGTGTCGGGTTGGAGTCAAACACGTCGTTATAGTATCGACTGCCAACCGCGTCCCGAGCGGACTCTTAAGCAGTTTGTCGGCGCATGCAGAGTCTTTCAGTCTTCTTTATGTTGTTGACGTCGTATGAAAAGATCCTTGGGGCTAAGTCAGGATTTGGATGTTGTTACCACTCAGACAAAAAAAATGAAACAATAAAGTTAACCATGCCGAAAAGAGGGGGCCCTGCTGACTTTTCCATTTGAGCTGCTGGGACGGAGCTAATGCTCCGATGGGCTTAGTTTGGCCACAAAGGTCGCCAGAGCGTGGAGATGGCTAATTGCTGGTGGACTAAAGCCTCAGCCAGAACCTGGGGAGCTCAGGAGCTGGGCTTCTTTCCGAGAGGAGCCGGGGTGGTGGATTAGATCCCTGGGGTGCACACTTCCTCTTGGGTTTGCCTCCTTCGGTGTCCTGAAGCTCCCCTGCATGAGTCAGTCTGCAGCCTGATTCCTGCTCTCTGTCACTCGTGAATACTCAGATTATACTATTGTTTATTTAAGGAGCAGGTAGTTTACCTCCTGCGGTGAAACCCCCCCTCCTGTGGCCCCCCCGGATTCCATCATGTGTTCCTAAAATCTACAGACGACCAAAAGTAGAACGTGTCAAAGGTCGTGTCTGTTGACTCTGTTGAATCTCAGACCTGCTGTTGGTCCGATTGACGCACTGGTCAACCTGCTGTGGTGGTGGTGGTGGTGGTGGTGGTGGTGGTGGGGGGGGGGGGCATAACATCTCGCCCAAAGCCCAACGACAAATCGCCGGCTCACCAACAGTGTGGCCTGACGTCAGAAACAAGACGGCCAATCGCTCCACGGAAACAAAGACAAACACTGAGAACCGGAAAAAACAAATCAATTGTGAAACGCTCACAGCGGCGTCGGGTCTCCACGTGCTGCACGAAGAGGGTTCGCGTTCCTCTTTGTCCATACAGTGGACACATACATGATGGTCACGTTGGCCGAGGCTAGAAAAAAAATAAAAACAGCCAGTGACCTGAGTATATTTGATGACTAATGTCCCACAACCAATCGATTGGCCGGTGCCGGTCAGAGATAAGAGGCTGGAGCCACCGGCCAGGAGACGCCTGTGACCTCTCAGCCATCCATCTCTGTCGCTGTGATCCTGATCCACGTTTGCCGCTCAGATCCTCCATTAAATTCTCCTCCATCGACAAAGCAGGCAGATTCCGCCGTCGGATTGTGTGTTCGGACAGAGGACCCCGCCCACCTCCTTCTCTCTTCATCTCACTGAGCAGCTCGGAGACATTGTAGCGAGCTCAGAACGCCTTTCAACGTGTCAGGACCCCAAACGTAACTCCTCCAGAGATGAGTGATGGGGTCTACTGGCCCATGGTGAACACGCTTTGAAGACGACGCTGGAGCACAAAGGCTAATTTCATACTGAGGTCAAAGTGTCAGCTCCAACAGATTCAGCAGGGTTTTTTTCTTCCTTTCCAAAGGATCAGATTCATTTATTTATGAAGAAACACAAAAAACCTTTAATGGCAGAGAAACAGATGAACGTCCCAGTTCGACAAAGACGGCAGATTTTTTTTACCTGACCCCCCACCCCCATTTCTATCACAAGGATTTTAAATAAATTATATAATAGCTAATTTCTGAGTAATTCAACTGTACCTTTTTCACATATATATATATATACACAATCTTATTTTTTTTGGTAACTGACTTATGACAAATATTTTGTCATTTCATTTGGACTTGGATTTAGAGCACACCTGAGGTCTCCCGTTTCCTCAGCCCTGACTCGCCCTGACCAGCTGTTCATCAGATTTTAGAACTACACAGGTGTTCTGAGATATTTTGCTTCCTGAGACGGTTTGCTTCCACATTACGTCACCGGTACGTGTTCATGGAAAGTGATGAAACCTGCCAGCTGACATCTGACGGATGATGAATTCAAGTTGTAGGAAACCCTGAAACCCTCCTCCTCCTCCTCCCAGGTCAGGTGGCTCCATCCAGGTGCTTCTTTCTCTCCTCACTCTGCTCTGTGATGCAAACGCCCCCGGCCGACATTCACTGTGAATCCAAAGAGACTCGGCCCATTCCCCCCAAACATGTCATTTGCCTAAGCTGCCTGGCGGTCACATGCATTTGTTTGCAGTGACTTTATCTCTGCAGGGCGCGGAAGATGCTAATTGAGTTGCTTTGGAGGCCGTCCTTCAGGTGTGTGTGTGTGTGTGTGTGTGTGTGTGTGTGTGTGTGTGTGTCACCTGTGTGAATACACTAGCACGTCCTCAGTTTACACAGAGTCACCAGGGAAGCTCCGGCACACACCTTCCCTCCTGACGAGCAAACAGAAGCTGCGGCTTCACGGGGTTTCGCATCCTGCAGAGTCTTTCTTAGTTGGGTCTAATGTCAGTAATTAAACTACCAGCGGGACCCTCATGTCCCTAACAAAACAGAGGTGGAGACCGGAGGAGGAAATGTCAGCGGGAGCCGGGCTCTGGGTTTACCTCACACCTGACGGACAATGTGACTGAATTAGTCAGAGCCGGCACCGACGTATGAATGAAGTCGTGAATGCCTGATAAACGCTGTGTCAGCATATTCAGCTCAGCGCCGTACAGCACATTCCATCATGGTCAGGTTCTACTACGACCTCGTTCGCTCTCACACCTGGCCGTCCTGAGACATGTCTCAGATCCAAACGGTGAACAGATGTGGATGTACAGTCTGTTTGAAGGAGCGGGGGGACACGGGTCAACACTGAGGAGCTGATTTCACCAGAAAAAAAAAAAAAAAAGGACGACAGGTTCCAGAGACTTAACTGAACTGGAAAATTCCAAAAAAATGAACAATACACACAATAATAATGAATAAAAATAACCAAAATGTGAGATATAGAAACGGTCAGTTTATTTGACAATATGATGAGGAAACTGCGGTTTTCTTCATGCCACGATGAAACAACTTCCAAATGTCCCTTTCAAACAGATCCCTGCCCCCGTCTCATCACGCCACATCCAAAACCTCTTAACACAATGCAGATAGTGCGACAAAACGCACACAAAAAAACATCTGTGCCAAAAAATATCAAAGGGTCTATTTTGTTACATTCCGGGGCGGCTGAGGCCGGCGCTGGCCGCGGCGGTCAGCGGCCATTAGAGCGTCCAGCGTGGAGAATCCGCCGCTCTCCATCATTCTGATGGCTGTGTCCAATTGCATTATCCCAGAGCAGCAGGTAGCCCCGGCCGCCGGGGTCGCGGCGCTGGCGGCCGCGCCCCGTTGGCCCGGGTTCACGGGTCAAGGCCTCGTCCGGACACAGGCCCCACTGCTGGTCAACGAGTCGGGGTGGGCAGTGGACGGGAGCGACGGCGGTCGGACCAATGATTTATGGACCCTGTGGGGGGAGAGAACACCAGCGGGCTGCGGGGATCCTCCTCCACAGGCACTTGTTTGATTCTCACATACATCTCTATACATCTAAAACGTATCTGGACGCAGTTGAGTTAAATACCGTCATAATCCACTTTCCCTCGGCATGTTTTCCCTGAAACCATCGGCTAATGAACAAAACCTGGCCGATCTCACATCTTCAGACATGCGGTTTTAAAACATGCCGACTGAAGCAAAAGACGAGCTTGATCTGTCATCCTGTCATGATCCGTTTATCGCTTGCCAACCTCTTTAAGTGATTCCATCTCACTGGGACACTTCAGAAGTAAGTTTAGACCCTCACAAGTTTCCTGGCCGTGGAAGGCAGACGAGCTCTGATTGCCCTGGAGGGTGTTTTGTTCTTGTCGGGGTATTGTGAACAGATGGACTTCATACCAGGGCCTACAAATCAAAGATGGCATTTGTTTTTCATGTTGGCTGATTTTAGGGCTTCATGCACAACGCAAACACACACACAAAAAATGATCCCACTAAAACCCAATCAGGACAGACAACATGCCAGAATCCGGAATTCAGGATGAGTCGGCTTCGGCTCATTTGGCGGAACCACCACAGCACCGAAGGGGTTTGTTAAGAAAACCGATATTCAGCACGGCTTTGAATCATCACACAGAGTAAACACACGGCATCAGGCGGGTACGACAGCCTCTTATCGCCGGCTGCGACCACATCCCTCTGCGCACAGATGCCAGCGTGACGTTTGTCGTAAACCATCCCGAGACGAGCGCAGCGGCCCGGCCCGGCATGTGGTTTGTTTTTGGCGGACACGCTTAGAGGTCAGGCGGTAAACCCGGGGAGTCAGCAGCTGCCGTCGGTGTGGGCGGACGGTTCCTCGGCCAACGGCCGTGAAACCTCGCTGCCCTTTCAGCTAATTGCTTGTGGGTTGCTTTTAAATGTATTGACAGTCTTGGTGATCTAGTGCTTCCATTGTGTCCTCGGCCCTTTGTGAGCAGCGTTAACCGCCGCTTCCGCTCGCCGGCTGACCGGGGGCCAGGGAGCAGCGTGATGCCCAGCGGGGGCTCCGTCTCCGTAGGCAGGAGGGACGACCTCCACAGGTGCCTCAGCTCCTCACTTAGCAACGCCCTGCTGCTGGAAATTTGTTGCCCTCAGTGGGCGTCTTTCTGAAGGTGTCAGCCTCGAGGCCCCCGATGGGAGATTTGTTGATACGATAACTCGATTACGTCTCCAGGATGGATGACATGGGGGCAGCCTGCGAGTCTGCCGTTGACCTCTCCTCAGGAGACCGGCCTTCAGCACCAGCCAGGCCCGCAGCGTCTGGGGGACGCCTGCCTGCGCCCCGCTAATCAGGCTCCAGCCACAAGAGTGACATTCACTCACTGAGAAGACGAGCAACCGCATCTCAGCTTCTGATAATTGAAGTAAAGATGGTGTAAAACTACAGAGGAGAGAGTTCGCCAATTAACAGCGGCGAATGTTTAAGGTCCTTATTATGTGGATTTGATGTCAGGATTTATCATCCGAGCTGGACTCTTTATCTCTCGCCTCACTTTTCCTAATTGGCCCGGCACCAGTTCCCAATTAACTCTGAACCGGCTGATGATCGCCCTCAATTGGCAGCACATATCCACACGCGGCTTAGAGAGGAGTTGAACAGAAAGTTATGCACTTGATAAATAGTTCGTTAATCACGAGTCATCAAAGCGCTGCTGTTTTGGTCACCGGCGAAAGGATCGGGATCGAATCCGCGGCCGTGAGTCCGTATATCCGGGCAGACTCCGCAGGGACGTTAACGTGCTCAACACCGCTCCACTTCCGGGGAAATCTCAGCTCGCCCGTGTCAGCCAGGATTGCACATAAACTCTTTTACCCGGCGCTTACGTTCCAGACTGGAGGTGGATTTAGATCAAACGAGGCGTTCTCCCTCCGCGAGGATCCTAAAAGCTTCGGCGCATCAGCTCAGGTGGAGCCGGGTCAATCAGAAACCACTGGAGATGTCATTAGGTAAAAAGTAGATGTTAATAGAAACACCGCACTCGGCTCACACCTTCCATCACACTTGTCCATTTAAGTCTGATGCCGCCTCTTTTTTTTTTTTTTTTGAAGATTCATCCCACAAAAAGCTTTTAGAAGAAAAGGAGGAGTCGGCGATAAATACGTTCTCCACGTGTCGCCTATCGAGTGCTTGGGGTTTAAGTCTTGTTTGTTTCTGCCACTGATCACACATTCCAAACTAGAAACCCAGAGCTCGGACCCCCCCCAATCAGCTGATACCCCCCAACATCATTGTCCTCCATTTTCACTGATCATCAAAGGTGAAACTGTAATAGTCTAATAGTTATCAAAAGAATCATTGCACACCTGCTTACACAAATTATGACCTCTGACCTCTAGCTTTTCTTTTTCATTTCAACAGTAAAACACTGGGTGGGCTCCGACCCCCGACCTTTGGGTTAACGGACAAGCACACTAACCACTGGTCCACAGAAAAAATGAGGTAGAATCCTCGAACAGATGCAGATGGTTCTAGAACACCACCGACATTGAATCATCTGGTCCGTTAACATTTCATCACAATAACAAACAGATCATCAGCTCCTTGGTGGAGGTAACAGACAACCTGGAGGGGTTCCAACTTGAACCAGAGCCCACCTCCCTCCACAGGCAGCTGCTCAGACAGGATGTAGCACATGTGGATGGTGTTAGCAGACGTGAAGGTGATCTGACATCTACAGCTGACGACCCCCAGCCCCCTCCGACTGATATTTCACACGTCCCTCCGCCCCGGTCACAGGTGGGAATGTCTTCACGCAGACTGACAAGGGGAGTGTGTGTGGAATGGGAACGTGTGTGTTTTTCCCTGCGGAGGGATCACACACTCACACACACACAGGGGAAGGTATTCAACATGCCCCCCCCCCCGGGTCACGGCAAAGATGCAGAGGCTCTGACCTGACGTGGCCCACATCAAAACCCGGATGGACGCAAACCGGAGCAGGGAGACTCAGGTGTGTGTGTGGGGAGTGGGGGGGGGGTGTCTTGGTCACCCATAGAGAGGAGCTGGAACACGTCGAGTGATGACAGTCCGTCCACGTCCCATCGTAGGACGAGAAGAAGGACGCTCGAAGTCCTCGGTGATTTCTCACAAGGACGTTTGAAATTCTCGAGGTGTGTGTCGGACGTTTGTCAGACAGCAGCAGGAAACACCACGCACCCCCCCCCGAGCCATTAACAACCCATACTGATCCGTCACAGCCGGTCCCGTGTTTCCCACCGCTTCACTCGTCCAGATGGACGCACGCCGTAAAAAAACTGTGTGTGTGTGTGTGCGCGCAGATAGCAGCTGAGACACAACAGCGAGTATTGATCTCAGACCCGTTCGTCCTTATCACAGGTCACACATGTACGACGGGACTTTACGACGCTGCAGAGACCCCAGAAGATTCATTCAGGAACGGACTAGAACACAGAACACAGCGCTAAACAACTGATTTTCAAATGACTGAAAAATATTACAACAACTATTTGTTGTTATGTGCCAACAACAGCTGATGTGAACACAAAATGCTGATTAATAGATCAGATGAGTCATCGACCTCCATCCGGTCTTTAGTCCTTTATTCTACTACAAAAAAACACAGTTTGGTTTCAGCTCAAAGGTTCTGTTCAATCCATGAGGGAGATTTACTGAAGACACACACACACACACACACACACACACACACACACACACTCTGGTTTTCTTTTTATCTGTACAACTTCTGTTTCTCTCATTTTTCCGACTCAGCCTTTGTTTCTCTCGTCAGTCGTTCTTCTTCCATGAGACAAACTGTCACTGCAGGATGTAAAATTTATGGTATTTAAGTTGAAACAGGTTAAGTGTGTGTGTGTGTGTGGGGGGGGGGTTTACTAGTGGCGTTACCTCTGGTATCCATTTCTCATAATTCTTTACTTTTATTGAAAAATTCCCCCCAAAGTATTTTTTTTTTAAATTTAAACAAGTTCTGTTTGTGTCAAAGTCCGGAGAAAGAAACACTGTGAACACTGTGTGTGACGCTGCAGCATTCGTCAGTGTTTGTTCTGCTGTGACTCCGAATGTGAACACAACTTTCACCTAAAAGCTCCGTCACCATCCTCCTCCTCAGCGCTGGAACACTGACACTGACACACACACACACACACACACACACACACACACACACACACACGTCAGGCTGTGAGGTTGCGAGTGACGCCAGCAG
>JBBMJM010000024.1:1622388-1633318 GCA_037832705.1 Centriscus cristatus
CACACACACACACACACACACACACACACACACACACACACACACACACACACACACACACACACACACACCATTGCATGATGACACATCTGAAAACTCGTGCGCCGGCTGATGAAAAGAAGCAGCCTGTCACATTAGGCCTGCCAATCAAGCGCCGTCACCACAGACGTGTTGAAGGGCAGAGATTTATTGGCTGGAACAATCGGTCATGAATAGATTTTTAAAAAGGGAAACAGAATGTTATCAGTTAGTTTTCAGACGCCAGTAAATATCCAGTGTGAGGTTTGGGCTGTAGCTTTAATCTTAATGTGTTTCCGTCCCCAGCAAACACACGGAGGGTTCCGCCGCCGAGAGCTGACCTTGACTCCTCCCTTCAAATACAAATAAACTTATGAAAGCAGCGTTACAGAGACAACTCATGGCACACGGACTCATAATTAAACCGATTTCAGCGTGAGGACGACACTGGATCAGAACTCAGTGAGTTTATACAGTTTGCGTCAGTGTCTGTTCCAGCAGTGGCGCCCTCTGGTGTTTTGTCGTGGTAAATCAACAGCCTTCATTCGTCTCTTTTCGATTATCGCGCTGACGTGATGAGAATGATGTGGAACCTGGATGCTAACCTTTGAACTTTTGTCATATATAGGTGCATTTCAACAGGCTGGACTGTTACAGTTGGGGAGGGTGCACTGATGCACTGGATTTAGTATTTTGGACAACGGCGTCATGTCGGATGGTTGTTTGTGAGCAGCGTTGTTCCCATGCAACTCATAAACACACTGACAATGTGATGTTTAGAGAAAATCTGTTTTGCCTGAACTTACCTCACACACTTGTGACCTGAATTTAAAGTTGCACCAGAGCACAACGGAGACAGCGACTGTCGTTTCCTAAAAATGCTTCTGGCACAAACAAAATGCATTATAATATAAATATCGTTTGGAGGAGACAGGTTTGTTTTTTTCCCAGTCTGAGATGAAATGTTGTCGATGTATGATGAATACCATAAATGTGCCCCCACTGTTTGCTTTGGCCCGTTTTATTTTCTCAGTCCAAGAAGTACAATAGTTGCGGTGAGTTATAAATGTTGATGTATGAAGAAATGTAATCCTTGTAACACTTCTTGGCATCTGGGTGAGTTTGCAGCAAAAGGCCCAGCTGGTCGGTTCATTGAAAATCAACAAAACAAATGCAGTCGAAGCTCTCACAGAACGCGGAGAAGCAACAGGACGATGCTGTTTGGACTCGTTGTTGAGCGGTGTCAGGTCCAATGAGCTGAGCAGAGGGTCCGACAGTGTGTGTTCACGCAGCTGGGCAAACGGAAGGTACAGGATGAATGTGCTGCTCAAAGCAATCCTGGAAACACTTTGGCTAATAATAGCTCACAGTGGGTTTTTGATCTTTTAGGGGATTTCATCATTTCTTTCACAAGAATTCTCCGAGCAGTGCGAGGTACATCCAGCACCGGGCGCCAGTCAGCCAGCGGAGTTCTACACCTAGAGAACAAAATCAACTGAGATCAGCTACAATACTGGAAAGAAAACGTATGAATGATCACAAACGGTCTCACATCTGAACCATTTGGGTGAAAACATCAGCGATAAAATGATTTCAGGGTCCGGCTTGTTGTCCTGATTTGTAACCAGGGTGAACGGTCCTGACGTTAACGGACGTGTTGTTGTCGCGTCTCATGATTTGAAACAGTTCCGATTCAGGAGAGTCATTGAAAAGTCTAATGAGTTACATTACTTTGATAAAGTCACTGAAATAGTTACACTACTATTGCATCTTTACCAGGGGAACTTGTCCAAAAGTTCCTTGAGAACTTTGCAAAGTCACTTTCCCAGCACTGTCAATCACACCACTGGATTCTCATCCAACATTTACCACGATTTTATCCAGCACTGTTTGGAATCGGGTCCAGAGTCGTGTTAGGAATCTTCCCTATCATCATTTCGTTTTGAGCAGCAGCATCATACATTCATACATGCAGTTTTAACCATGAGGGGTAACAACTGAAAGAAAAAAAACACTCTCAACATGTCTCATTCGAAGGAAAAACGTGTTTTAGAAAAGCCGTAAGGGTCTTTTCAGCAGGTCCTTTGGGTGGAGAGACTGAACGCTGTGTGAGAGACTCAAACACCAGTTGTCTGCTCAGATGACCCTTTGGAGAACGTGGTTGCTGATGGATAAATATTCAGTTAGTATTTCTTGTATTTCTCAAAGTTAACTTGTCAACTTGACCTAGTACCGTGATTCCTGTTTAGTGCTGTAATGTGTGTGGAAGAAAATGAAAAGCAGGTATGTGGAGTGATTGACATCCAATGAGCAGCGCACTAATCAAAGTCTGATGCAACGCCGACGCCTCCATCGGATTTGTGCCCGAGGAATGTAAGCTTTGCCGTGCACGGGGACTTTAATTAGAAAAGACTGTTTTGAAGTGACACTGGTCATTATCTGGAGAACAGAACCACCGACTCCGTTGTCAAAGATAAAGCAGATACGTATCAGATAGTCCCACAGACTGATAAATGTGATTCTGCGCCTTGCTTGACATTGTTGCTAAGCCCGTCTTCAACTTTTCACGCTACTGTGAAATCACTCGATTTACAGCTGCTGCAGGCAGAGGCTCACGGGAAGGTGAGTGGAATGGGATTGCACAGGCTGAAATGGGCACAACTGTAACTCAGCCATGATATCTACTTGTTGAAAACCATCAGATCTGTCACTAAACGGTGCCGTCGCCATCGACGCCCGTGTGCGTCGTTGTGAAATCTGAAGGCGCTGAGCGTGAAATAACAGCGGCGACACTGCTCGAGTGCGCTGAGTCATTAAATTCAGTTAAAAGTGCCGGACGGTCATGTGATTTGTCCATGTGGATGATGATGATTGTCCATGATTTCTATTTGTCAGTCCCTTCTCTCATGGGTTAAAGACCATGTTGGGATTTCAGGACTGTGCCACTGACTTTTGATAGATTTACAATTGGTGAAAAAGTCAGGAAAGCCCCCTCAGCCATGTGTCTGGGTGTCTTCAGCTGTGGTCTCTTTAATTACATCGGAAACAATGGGTCAGTTGTCTCGGCGCAGCTCTGACGGTAACATCTCTACAACATGGAGAAAGATGGAGAAAGCAGCTGTCAGCGAGGATTTCTCTCTCTGCCCCCCGCCCTCCACCACCCGACTTTCCTTTTTATCTGCTTGGCTTCGATGCTGCAAAGAGCAGGAAACCATGTGTGAGAGTGGAGAGCCGTCGGGGTCTTCATTCCACTTCTCACTGCTGGATGAAACATTCTAGGAGGAGTTTCATCTGGAAGCCACACAGGTACCTGGGCCGCAAATCACGCCATCACATTTCTGTGGGGGGGGTCTGTTGTCCAACACAAAACAGGAATGATCATACAAGACAAGAGTTTCCAGCATCTGTATCAATCGTCTGTGGTAATTCTGACCTTCGTGAAGTTTATGAAGGATTTATTGCCTTTGGGGTTTTTTTTGTTTTGTTTTGTTTTACTTTTTTATACGTTAACAGGAATCCTAAACTGCACTTTATTCAGGTTCCTTTTTTTTTTTTACAAATGCACTTCAAATAAATGTGCCATGTCACTGCTGAAAAGCAGATGCTGCCAGGCAGAGTTCCATTGGATTCTTGGACAGCGACGGAAAAGATTCTTCTTCATTTGACTCGTTCAGACAGCTCAGTCGACGGGGTCACCGTGGATCCAGGTGTCTGATACCGACACATCAATGCTAACACAGACTAATTCACTCCCTCTAATCACAACCCAGCATGAACGGTGGATATCTAGTCCCAGCTGAACCCCCTCCCTCCAGCAGAAAAGACAGCACGAGCCTTCGACACTTCATCTCTTCGTAAACTCGCGTCGTGACGCCATCTCTTCTCGTTTGCTCGCGAACGCCGGCCACAGACGCTGTTCGATAAACAGTGAATTTCCATAGAACACCAAGCTGTGCGGCAAATGCACAGCTCGGTGGGAAGTCGAGCTGTCCTACTTATGAGATGCATGAAATAGCTTGAAACAAGGTATAAGCTGGTTTACACCCAGATGGCTGCATGTAATGTTGTACAGAGTCAAATTGAACAGAACAGAGTAGTGTTTAACTCTGTCCCCCGCAGTGCTGAAATAATAACTTGTCTTTGGTGCGTTGTGATGTCTCTCTCTCTCTCTCTCTCTCTCTCTCTCCCTCTCGTTCCATCTCATGGTTGCTATCCCCTCAGCCAGTGGAGATATGTTGCTCAGCATGAATAAAACTGCTGTCTCCAGTGAAACAAGACCATGAATAATTAAAACATCCTTATTAATGAACTTCCAGACATTATGTTAATTGTAGATTTTGAATCTAAGTCAGACTGGAGACAAATTAGTCTGTCTAATTTGTCAACTTGACTTCTGCCCTGTCGTTCTCCCGTGCACGTTAACAGGCGATCATAACAGGAGGCTGGCAGGTTGCCGGAAAGGGTTTTTCCTTTTTTAAGGAAAACGTTCATTTCTTGATAAACTCGTAGACTTGGGTGAACTCGGCGTACTCATTTAGTGCAGATGTTTGTTTCCAGAACTCTTGGTTCAACCTGCAGCGACCCCCAGCAGCTGAACTTGACGTGACCACACCACTTGAACCTTTTGACTGATGACCGGTTAATCTCCCGTCGGCCGTCAGACTGCATGAATTCCACCTCCCATGAACACTCTTGTCCACTGACGACCTGTATCGGGAGACGAAGGCAGATGGACGGAATAATACTAGATCCATAAAATGATTTACCCCCCACCCCATAAAACTATTGAGTCCGAAACGGGGATGAATACTTCACAGCGTGCTCGTTGGTCGGTGAGCAGCAGTCGTGGCAGCTCATCGCCGTGACAAATAGTCGTTCATGTCCCCGTCTTCATTTGGATGCTGACTCCTGGATGTCTGCCATCACTTGTATCGTATCACAGCGGTCAAAGTCGCTGGTTGAAGAACTTTATAATCACTGGAGACAAGTTTGGAGTTTGGGTCGCGACACTTTTCTTTTTCCCCCCAACATGATATCCTGCAGCTCCAGCTCAGCGAGTCCACGTTACAGCTCAGGTCTTAATAAGAGAAGTCACCTGTTGTCCCCCAGTGCCGGTTCGTCGTGCTGTGATTAATGTCCTCACGGTCTGGTCAAAGTGTCGATATCTCCAGCAGCTGGGCCCATCTGTCATCTTTTTCCTGTGACACCCCTGAATGTAACTCGGGTCCTATCGGGGAGGCCATCCATCAAAGTGGTAAACAGAGACGTCTCACATTAGCAGCCCTGAACACTCCTCATCATATACCATAACAGACAAGCAATCATCTGGTATTATGTAGCGCCACAGGCTAATGTGAATTACTAACGGAACTATACGGCGCACCAGCTGCTGACTGGATGGGGCATCTGTGTGCAGCGTAATGGGTGGCGAGCAGTTTAATACTGTGGACACAGTAGATTATGCTCCCATAGATTGTTTCCAGGCTGGGACTCTGAAACCGTATCGCTGCAGCGATCTTTCCTTTCTGTGCACTTTTCCCATCGTATGTGAGCTCGTACAAGTCCGTCTGGTCATGTAGCTTTTGCCTGCGTCCTGAATGCTGTTTGTCCATGTAAGGACAACGGTCGAATGGTTTTAAGGCACGACACGGGGGCGACAAACCACCCGACACTGAGCCTCTGTGCCATTGACAAACCACGGTCATTTGCCAGAGAAACAGAAACTGAGCATTCATTTGTGTAGTTTTCTATGGTTTTTTTTTTTCTTTCACTCCTGCAGCGTCCCACGAATGTCTTCTCCTCTCCAAACAAGCCGACAGAAACGTCGTGCTTGTCTCGTCAAACATCCAGTTGTTGGTACCGTCGACAGATGTTTGATGCTGTCAGTGATACACGTTGTGCGGTGGATGGATGTCAGAAAAGTCAGTCTGGAGCCAAACACGGCTGTAACAAACAGCTGCCAGCCAATCAGAGAAGAGTATTCACCCACACCGATGTTGACTGCGTCTCTTCCAAACAGATTCAGTGTCGATTGATCATTGAAATAATCATCTATCAATCATCTAAGTGAGTCCAATGAGTTGGCGAGTCGATCTCTGTTGTAAGTTTTCTGAACAAAAGCGGCTGTCTGTCCTCTGGGGGGCAGTAGAACCAGGCTGGCTCAGGTGTTTCTGCATGCGCTGATAGTTGATGGATCCACCTCCAAACGCCGGACGGTCGAGGCCCAAAGTCCACCTGGTTCTTCTCGCCCAGCCTCCTTCCTCATCCCTGCATGTGGTGCTGTTACGTTACAAAGAAAAATGGAAATTAAATATGTTTGGCAGCTTCACTTGACAACCCCTTGTCTGAAAAAAAAAAAAAAGGTTTCATATCCCGATATATACTTTTGGTATATTTACTTTCTTTCAAAACTAAAACGTAGATAATCATCGCAGCAGCCGGTTGGGGATAAAGTGTGTAAAGATGAAGCAGAGTGATATCCTAGATTAGACATCAGTGGACTGGCTGTGGCTGCTGACCGTTGTAGTTACCACATGGCCTTTAAAAAGGAAAATTAGATAAAGGAGGTGAAATTAAGCACAGGCTCCCCTGAAATGGAAGTACGCGGGTGTTTCTTTGAGTCTTTGAAACCCAAGCATGATCTGGCACACATTTAGGAGGAGAGAGACTAATTGCATCAGCACCTCTGCATAAAATCTCAGTCGGTTGTGAAAACATAATGGGAAGCAGAATTCCTTCGCAATGCTTCATGTAGTCCACATTATTTTTATTTCCTCCGTTCAGAGGATTGTTTTTTTTCTTCCCCTTCTGTGGTCAGAGCAGAAATGTCCATTGTGACGGTAGGAAAGGTCACATGTATGGAGGGATGAAGCAAAGGAGGCCAATCATCAGGGCGGTTAAATGGAAATAGTTTCATTTCCTTTGGTGTAAACAAATACCCCGTGCAGTCCCCAGACCTGAGCTGTGGGTAATCGGCTGCTGTAACTCAACAGAAGGCTTCGCCCTGAGCTAAACATAATACTTCCTGCACTTAACTAAATCCATTTTTCAACCCTCAGAAGAGTGATGACGCACGATTGTACAAATGTCCGACAACGTCCGACCTGAATGAAACGAGCGACGTTTGTCAGAGCAGCGGAGTGTTTTGGGGGCTCATCTCTCCCTCCGCTGCAGCTCAGCGTCCTTTTTGATTTTCCAATTTTCCGTTTGACGTGTGCGTATCAGAGGGTTTGTCAATAAGCCATTACCGATTGGCATGGATTCTTTTCGGAACGCTCCGGCTTTGCTTTTCATACACTTTGCAACCGGATGCTGACTGCGGCAAACGCTGATAATTAATCACTGCTTGCAGCTACATGCCAACTTAGTTGTATAGATTTACAAAAACAAATTGCAAAGTAACATAGAAAACTGAATGGGCTCAATATGAACTCAAAGAAATGCTTCGTAAAGACAAAAAAAAAAAAAAAAGAAAAGCACCTTGTGTCTCTCGGGTGTGAACAAGTGTGAATGTTTCCTTCAGCCCATTGCGGGAACAAGTCGGAGGTCTGTGTGACTTCTCCAGGCGGTGTGAACATTATTGCAGCAACTGCTGTGTCGTACGCGAGGTACCACACTCACTACGATGCCATTTGCACAATGTAGCATAAATACATTTGTTTCTTTGGCGTTGGAAGGACGCTGGGCCCGCTCGGGTCGAACCGTTTTCTCAGCAGTGTACATACATACATACTACGTACATACATGGCCACTCACTACGGGATCACTCCCCATGCTGCCCCCCTGAGATGGTTCGTTTAATTAAAATGTCCTTGGACGTAAACTGCCAGAATTAGCTTCCTCCTGACACGGTTCCTTGTGAACTCCGGTGAAGTATTGCGGGGCCGGCCAGTATATTATGAGCGTGCTGCGTAATTGACACTGCTTTGGAAATGCTTTATAGACTTGTGTTGATCTTTTGCCCACCCCCCGTCCCTCCCCACAGTCTATCGTGTCTTCAGCGATTAGCTTGTTAGCCACCTTCTTCTTAGTTTGCAGCATCGGAGCCAAATAAGACGGCTGCCAATTAGGGAGGCTCCCCGGTGACGGCAGCTCCCGGCCAGCGCAGCCTCTGGTGGCTCCGCTCCACAGATAGTTCATCATCTAGATTCAACACAACCTGGTGAAACTCTCGATAAACTTTGAATAAACAACAAAGCCCGTTTCAGTATTTGCCACAAAGTGTCTTTGAACTGGTGAAACGTTCCAAGCAGAAACACAGACCCACTTCTCCCACTTCCGAGACAATAGATCCGACTTTACCGTCCCCACAAAGACCACAAACCCTTTGTGCCATGTTTTCTGACACTGGTTTAGTCACAGTGAAATTATATTTCAGCAAGAATCCAACAAAGACACCATTGAGGGTGGAGTTCAACACTGGTCTGTGTTAAACAACGTTTCCTTCGAGTAAAAGCTTCAGTACCTTTTTAATAGTTTGACTTCCCTTTTGTCCTGAAACCTGAATAACACTTTCCACCACTGAAGACGCCACTTCACAACACTGAGCTTCCGTCCATTGTAGTTCTAAAACCAACAGAACTGCTACGTTGAGCCGTTCCCCCAGAATAGTCCCACCTTGTCAGAGCCCTAAGACGCTGCTCCCCACGTTTGATTTCGTAATCTCTGGGGATGAGCAGGCGTAGTCGGAGGGGTTTCCTGACACAACCTGTAACATGTTTTCCTCTCCCGAGCGGGGGTAGGACGATGTGTCCCTCTCTGATTGGCCGACACGCCAAAGTCAAGAAAACATGTTACATGGTGTATTTGAGCCTCGACGACCTGCTGTCATGTCACCACAAACCGCAGGCGCCATTGAGCTCTTGGTCTACGCTAGCAGCTTAGCAGCTGGTGCACACGTCAGTTCTTTTGCTTGCACAGGTAGGAGGCTGCTACCGGAGCGACTTGTTTCCACAACCCTCGGCTGACGACCGAGGGTTGTGGAAGGGTAATCTGTTCCTGGTCCCATAATTAGTATTTTCCTTAAATGCTGATTATTTTCCAAACACATACACTGTGGAAAAGGCCCCCTCAACGACGTCACAGGAGACCGTCACCCTCCACTGACCTCCAGCGTCGGCGCATGTTCCGAGTTGCTCACCTTTAACAGATCGACAAAGTTTCCCTCGACGCTCCTGAGCCTTACGGGCTTTCTAGTTATAATTCAATTTCATCTGTCACCTGGTGCTAAGTGCATCTAATGCGAGTGAGTGAGTTGTTCATGTTTCCTCAGCGTAACTTTACTACGACCGATGCTAATGCTAGTCGATAGTGTGTTAGCCGTTTGGTGCATGTTAGCCCGAGTTTGTGCGATGTCAGCAGTGAGAGATTTGCTCTGCTGTGCCGGCAATTGCCTGATGAACCGTCAGGTTGTTAAATCTAATGAAGGCTGACCCTTCGTTCAGCGTACACAGCTACCTGCAGTGTGTTTTTGCAGCCAGAAGATGGAAGTAGTGTTTGTATCTGAGCCCAGATTTATCCTTTCAGTAGCTGTATGGCTAGTTTACTGCGAAGTTTTTCGTTTTAATTGTTAATTGTCTACACATAAATTTGCTCTGGTTTGTTTGTCTGTACAGACACACAGAATCATCAGACAGTTGTACAAAAGAAATGCGGTTGTGGCGGGAGTGAATTCAGCCAATATACAGCACAGAAATTATTGGAGTGTCCGACCTTCTCCGCAAACTCCTTGACGGACGTAATCATGAAAGTGGACATAGATGCTGGTTCTGTTCCAAACAGCTGTAGGTTGTAAGTCCCCCGAGGAAATGAAGGAAGGACAGTGGATAAGTGAGATCCCTCCATGGCACCGGTCAGACGGTTTGTGCCCATGTCACAACACAACCGCTGTGAGTTCAGATTGAGAGACAGCAAAGTGAAATCGCCGCTGACCTGCCGGAGCTGGTCTGATGGTCACAGTAATGAGATCAACCATGAGCATGAAGGAAGTCACAGCAGGGTCTAGAAGATGTTTTAACTCATGTTAAAACATGAGCCATGCTACCCTGAAAAAGGAAACAAGCAGAAAGAGAAAAAACAGCTCTGTCATATATTCTGACATTGAATCAGGAACTTCCTCCTTCACAAGCACCTTCTACCCAAAACAGGTTACATCATAAGCACACGGAAAAAGGGGGGAAAAAAGCCAATTTCTTTCTTCCTTTCCTTTTGTTAGTGTGTTTCCTGTATCTGCGAAGGCACAGTAGTAGCATCAGAAATGTTTTTATTCAAATTCAATCAAGTCAGGGCAGGTGGGAAGAGCTCGCTGCTGTAAATCTCCACGCTCTACCTCTGTGATTGCTCAGGCCACCGCGGAATAAAGATTAGAAGAAAATCACTAATCACAGCGGATGTCATTAGCATATTACCAATAACGGGGGTGCAAAAGGGAGAAGAGGAATTGCCTTATAATGCTGGTTAAAGTACGAGTCAATGCCATGTATGGATGCACACAGCTGCTGACAAACAGACATATTCACTTCCAAACGTCGGTGAAGGAAGTGTGGAAAAATGATGTTTTTTTCAATGTTTTTGTCTGAGTCACTTGCCGAAGCACTTGATGCTAATATCACATTCCCCCTCTCTCTTTTGATCAGCTTTTGCAGCTGGGCTGCCCTGCCTCACTTGGATGCATCAACAAAGCGTGAAGTGGCCACTCTAATCTGGGTAAGTGTCGCCTGCTTGGGGAGAAATTAGGCGAATTCTTTTAACTTTTCAAACAAACATAATACAGTCAAACTTGCTGGATAAGAATCAATGACATGAACTGAAAATAGGTTTTGGGGGGATGGGAGGGTGTGTGTGTGTGTGTGTGAGTGAGAGAGAGCTGCTCCATGTAGAGTAATATTACCCCGTGGAGATTCATTAGCATGAC
>JBBMJM010000024.1:1653470-1666158 GCA_037832705.1 Centriscus cristatus
GAAATTTGGGAGCGACGCAACCCCCCCCCCCCCCCAAGTCCCATTTTGATCAACACAAACTGCACTCAAACCTTTAGGCCATGACATGCAATAGGAATTCTGTGGGCATTTATAATGGAAAATCTGCTTTATCACAACTATTTCTGTGACACCAGTGTTACGTCTGAATTATTCAAGAGTGGTTATTATGCCGTTCATTTGCATGCACTATTTGGAGTGACTGCTGCAAACGCGCCTGTATGATAATAAGTTATCTCGGAGCTGTCAGGTGGACGTAATGGCCAACGGATCCCTCATGTTGGTTTATGAACGGCTTTCATGCGCGTGTTTAATTATTTGATGAAATAATGACTTGATTTGCGTTGCGGATTAATCGTTTCAAACGCTTCGGCGGCTGATATGCTGCAAGATTTCTCCCTGTCAGATGCTTTTCCCTGATATCCCGATTACACGTTACACATACTTAACTCAGCTTGTTACTGAATCAATAACTGCAGCCACGGTGAGATGGAAAAAGGAGGAGAAGGTCCTCGTCGGAGCGGTGAAACATCTGCATCCTCGTGTTTCTAAACTGCGTGAGCGCGTCCACTGTAGTGCTGCTGTAATGCGTCAGTTTTGGTTAAGAACCATCTACTGTGATGTCGTCTGAGACGCCCCTGGGGGTGACAGGGTCACATGGTGGTGTCGGGGTTCATCCTGCAAACAGAACGTGAGTCCAAAGGGCACTGGGCTTATCGAAGGTCCGTCCTTTCTCCGGGTACATTACATCACTCAACTGAGTCCGATGGTTCCGTCGGAGCACATTCACTCGTGACGTGTAGTAGGAGAACTGTGTTCAGACGGGGTCGGTGGCTGCAGATGGCCTCAAGTGTGGAAAGGTGGCGGAGCTGTGAAACACCAGGAGGAGGCAGGATGTCCCGCTGACGCTACCCGAGCCCCGAGTCTGTCTGAAACAGGAGCGCTCCGTTGACAAGCCGTCACCGCAAGACTCCGACAGGGTTTTCATCAGAGCCCTGTCCTCTCTGGGAATTCATCCCACACCGGACTCAGGACACACACGCTCGAACCCGACCCCTCAACGTATGTCAGCGCTGTCATTAGCGTAATTTGCCGATCACATGCTCGAGTGTCGGCCGTGCGTCCGTCCTCGACAGTGACCGCCGTGAGTCGTGAGGGACTCTTCCTTTCCTTTGTCTTTACTGTTGACCTGTTTGCGGGGTGTTTCCATCCTTCACACGCTCACAGATCCAGTGTGAGATGTGAGCGGCCAGACGCGGCAGTCAGTAGATGAAAGGTCCCAGCGAAGGCTTTTGTTCTGACGCCCGCTGATGGAGACGTGGACAATGAGTCACGGAGAGGCAGCTGTGAAAAATTGCCCTTGTTATGCCTGTGGACAGTCACGGTTTGGAATTCAAAGCGGAGAAAGTTCTTGCAGATTCACCAGCTCGTCGTTTCAGACAGTCTGTCCAGTGGAGGAAACAACAGGAAAGGATACAGCTTTTTTTTTCTTTTAAATCTCTCGGTCAGATCCTACATTTAGCATCAGAGAGAAAGTTGGAGCAGCGCGAGTCAACTCGACACAAGTTGTGTTGGAACCTGCAGTGATGGATGAAGTCAGCGGTTGTGATTAATCACATTTGGTACATCAACCCTATTGGCACCGCAATGAGTATGTGTATGTTTTGTTGATATTTGTTTTTATTTTACACTTTGGGACAGTTCTCTTCTAGGTCCGGCTACAGTACCGGGTTATTGATTAAACTGGGAAGTTGTTCTCAGCTGATGGTCCTGGACAAATAAAGGGGAAGTCACCGTCTCCTCTGTTCACTGGGAATTCAAGCGTTCGGTTCTGATTCTAGGTTTTCACCTCCTCAACTCTAATTTTAACTCTTGGGATGCCTTCAAGTAAAACAGAGACAAAAACATCTGATCAGCGATTCTCTTTGTATGTTTTATTTGTTTGCACAAAGGAGTTAATAAGACCGAGGAAAAATACATGTGTAACCATCCTGTGAGTGAGAAATTTAGAAGCCCACAGGCTTATAAACTTATTATAAACTGCACAGTCCCCACATGACGAGGGAAGGAAGGAAGATAAACGACAGCATGAAAACCAACGGAGGCGTGATGCTGACGGACAAATTAAATCTACTTTGGGTTTCAACAGCTCGTCCCGTAGTTCAGATTCAACCTTTAGATTTTGGAGCTTAAGGATGCGTCTGTTCCTTCCACCTCCTTATACTAATATTAACCTTTGGATTTACACCCGACGACGTCCCATGAAGAGCATGCTAATACACTCGTCTGTATTCCGCCGACCTCTCCACATCCTTGTCCTGCTGATTGCAGGTGATCGCACCACGTCGCCGTCAGATGTTGTTTATGGCTGTTTGTGAACATCACTTGAGTGGAAAATTGCTCCTTCCTCAAACCTTTGTGCTTGTCTGTGTTAGTGAGGCCAAAAAAGCGGCGGAGGCGGCGAGGGCAGACGGATGGAGATAACGGCTGAGGTGAGCAGCCCTCCATCAGAACCAGGTGATGAGTTTATGCGTCCTCACCTCCCGGAGGGGCCTGAGGCCACGACCTCTCATCCATCCAATTACCTTCTCATTCATTTCACTTTCATAAGCAACAATAATGACTTCGCCCCTGTGACGGGGGGAGAGAGAGAGGAGGCCGAAACACTTGTTGGCGGTGGGGGTGTGTGTAAGGGGGGGGTGGGGTGGGGAGATCTTTCCCTGCAGTGGCAATCGGTTGTGCTCCTAGAAAAGGCTGCAAGCGGATATGTGGCTATTACTGAGGTCACGCAGGAGAGAAACAACACCCATTTTCACCTTCTCATGTAGACACACCGCTTCGCGCAGCTGCCCCCCCCCAACAGATTGACACATATCTACTCATGTCCACATTAGCCCACGCTCGCACAGTGGCCGACGGGCCGACGGCTCTGTGCTTTGTAATATGCTTGGGTGCCTGTAGAGGGATTAACAGCTCATTTCTGTGGCTGCACAGTTGGCCTTCTCAGTCCCCCGGGGGGGCGGGCGGGGGTAGGGGGCAGACAGCTGTGCGGTGGTGTCTGTTTAGAGAGTGGCTAGCTGTGTGTGAGTGTGTGTTGAGGGGGTGGTGGGCGTATATTTATCTGACTCTGAGGGGTAAATTTGAGATGGCCCACTACCAACTTCAGCCAACACTCACCACGTCACTTAACTGAAACCACGACCCGAGCGGGCAGCTGAGTCCCAGCGCGCCGTCTTATCACGCCGCTCCACATTTGAAGCAACTACGAGGATTTTCCAAAGGCCTCCGAAAGGGTCTTTGAATGCATGTGTCCGAGGATTTGGGACGGATCCCTTAGAGATCCAACCTCATTTTAACGAAAGGTCTCGGCTAATTTAAAAAAAGATAAACACAAACATTGGTTTCTTTTTCCGACAAAGTACTCGGGGAGCTTTGTTGTGATAATTGCACGTGAAACCACTGACTTTAATTGCGTTTTGGCCCGGCAGAGTGCTCCGGTGACTTGTGGTGATGGGATCCAGGTGGAATTTGTTATGGCAAGGTGAGAAAGGCCACGAGTTGACCGGGGGTCATGTGAAGATGTACAGTTGTAATCTTATACAAAGGGTCCTGTAAATAAACAGGAGGTATCTACCTAAACCCAAATAAATATTTAAGGGGGAGTTTGCTGCTCTGTCAGCTGGAGACTCGGCTCCAATGACGAAGAGCTTCTGAAGTGACAAGGTGTGAATTCTCCCGTTCTCCGGCTCCTCTCGTGCCCCCCCCCCTTAAAGAAACTTCCGCTGGTGAACACTTTGCAGATGAAGATATACGACAGGTCTGCACGTCACCGCGCCAGCGTGGATTTTAGGGATCGTGAGCAAAGATGTCATTGTTGCCAGTAGTTATAAATGCTGGAACGCAGCGGCTTTGTTTTTCCAGGTTAAAATTTCATGCCTGCTGGTGGGCCGGCTTCCGGAATCCTAAAATGTCAACTGACAGGTCCAAAGCAAACACCGCTGACTCCAGCACGGAAAGGGAAGAAGGGGAAACAGGGAACAAATCCAGAACATGGAGAAAACCTCTAGAAGAATAATGCACTATGACATGAGCCAGGGACTAACGCTACGAGACTACAAAAGAAAAAGATCCTCACAGAGAAATGTCACATTTGTGATTTGGGGGACAAAGACCCCTCTCGCCGTGTTCTGTCCTCTCTATTATGTCGAGAACTATGACCTGTTGTGACATTTACATGAGAAATGGGCCCGGTGGTGAGCGCGGGCTCCAGATCAGTTAGCTTCCTCTCTAATCCAATCTGGCCCATTGGCGCTGGCGCTGCAGTACCAAGGCAGCAGCAGCAGGGGGCTGCTTTGTGGGGAGGGGGAGGGTGTTACCGCTTTGAAAGGCCCCAAACCATTCGGAGGTCAGCGGCTCTGGTCCCCCGGCTTCCTCTCACTGTGTCGACACGAGGTGTGGGACCGAAGGAGTCAAAGGAGAGGTTTGCGTTCGACCACGTGTCGTGTTCACAGGGGAGATGGGTTGGGGGGGGGTCGAAAACTGTTTTCTGTAGGTGTTTTCATTTTTCATTCAACAACAAGCTTCTTTTTAAATGTCTCTCAAAACGCGACACAGATATTCATGAGTGAAGATGCAGTTGCGTGCTGTCAGTCGTCCCGGTACACCCCCCCCCACACACACACACACACACACACACACACTCTCTCTCTCTCTCTCTCTCTCTGTGGCACATCCTCCACTGATGTTTTAATGTTTGGTGGCTGGAGTCGCCGTGTCATTGTCCCGAGCACAACAGCTGTGACTTAATGAGTCCGTCCCAAAGCACTCACCCTTTGGCACAGGTCTGAGCTGCTTCCACTGCCCCCCGCCCCCCCAACAAACACACACACACACACACACACACACTCAAAGACCACATGACCATTGTCGCCCAAGTATTCACTGGGTCTTAATGGTAAGACACAGAGGAATGCAGTGGTGGCTGAGCCCTTTGCCACCACGGAGCAATGGTGGGAAAACCCCTGAACTCAATTCCAACGACTTGTGTTTACCATGACAAACCAGTGACCTGTGGGTTCACTCTAGTAATTTGGGCAGAACCACACACGGTCAAACTCTTCCACGGCGTTCCCCTGCCTCCCGAACTCTCTGTAACCTAACAAGAGAATAAATGCAGCTTTAAAAAAAAAAAAAAAAACATTTTGCCACCTTCGTTTTTCATACATACGCTGAGGGAAGGGAACATTAGGATCGAAACACAACTGGATTCAACATCAATACGATATGTTTCACTGAGAATGAGAGAAACAGCCTCGCAATTGTGTCAGCCTGATCCCAATTTAAGATCCTAATCATGTGTTTCTTTGTGTGAAATAATTAGCTCTTGATTCAACAGTCAGGTCCAAAAGAAAAGCTGATTAGCTCATAAAGCTGCGCAATATAGGGACTTTGTCTCCGTGATCTAATTCTCAGAAAACTAAGCATTAAAAAAAATCCTTTCTTGAGTTTCCGCTGGTCCGGTTGATTCATCTTCAAAAGATTTTGGTTGAAACCTGAGCAGGTCACAATATCCAAATATGATGAAACAAAGATTTGACTGTCGCGAGAAAACAGAAGGGTAAATGTGTAAAATCGATTTGAAATCCTTCTTCAGTATTTACGGAATAACAAAGATGAAAACTCGTAGATTGCGCCAGCGAAACGGGCTCGGCTGTGTTTGGATGAAAAGGAACGAGACGACGACATGAACAAAGCTGCAGCCTGGTAAGAAAAGTTGGGATGTTGCCATAGCGATTGAGATCCAAACTCATGACACTCACCTCTTCAGTGGACTTGACAGGGATGAGAGTGACATCATTACTGCAGACACACGAAGGAATCACACGATGTGACAACGCTGACTCAGAACACGAGACCCCCCCCCCCCCCAGACCTTTCCAACTGTCACCGTGTGTGTAGAGAGTGCAGATGAGGATGAAGTGATGAGCGCCACCTAAACAAGACAAGAGCCCGGAGCAGAGGAACGCAGCAGGGGGCCGTCGTCCCACTCAGGTATCATCATCGCCGCAGGTCAGAGTCACAGCGTTTTGATTTGAGTCACTTGTGCTGCGTAGTAATTAAGACGACTGACAGATATGACACGGAGACCCAGATAACGTTCCCGCGGCGAGTCAGCTAGTTAGTTAGCCGTCAGTTAGCGGTTAGAGCTAGTTAGAGATCCTCGCAGTGTTTTTTTTCTTTTCTGAAGGTCAGCCACACCGCAGGGACTCTGATCTTTTGGTCTTGGGGAGAAAACCGTGTAAATGTGAATGCCCCCCCCCACACACACACACACACACACACACACACACACACTCGGAGTAGCGAGGAGGCGATCTCCCCGAGTCGCTCTCATCTCCTCCTCGTGCCATGCAAAGTGAATGACGTGATATTAAAGCACTTCCTCATTGAGATTTAATGGTGTATTTTTTTTTTCTTGCCTGCAAGCAGTCAATTATTTGACAAGTACACATAATGAACAATGCAAGACTAGTCAGAATTTAATCAAAAGACAGAGACAGGGGCCCAGTGCAGATGGGAAATGATTAACACAGTTAATCAAACATTGCAGCGTTTGGTTAAACATGGCGAGCCGATCCCATCATCTGAAATATGGATGGGATCTATTGCACATTTCCATTTTTCCATTTCCTTTTGCCTGTGGAGCATTTACTGCATTTATTACGTTGACCCCATTCATTCCGCGTTGTTCATAAAGGTATTTGTCTCGACCTTCCGGACCAATGTCTTTGGTGAATCCCAACGCTGACAAATCTGCAGGAGCGCCCGTGTGGACGACGCTGTCAAATAGGATGTATTGTAGCTGCTGCTTGTGTGACACTTGTTTGATTGTACTTCCAGGGGAGTTTTATCGATGAACACGAGCTCTGTAGAAAAAGACGTTGGAGCCGCGACATTTCAGACACTTTTCTCCTTGAGTTTGTGTCAGTTTCTTCCTCGACGTAGTAACTTCAATCAGAGCAGCTCAGTGATTCAAGTATCTGAATATTTTAAATGAATAGTCAGAGTAGTAAATATGTTACTGGTAAACACGGCTGGTTTGCAAACTACCCTGGGTAATTAGCATTATTAGCCGTAACATACATACGCTTTATGAAAGGATACACGTCCGTTTAACCATTGAGTCTCAGAAATCTCTCTGTATTTTGGAACATCTTTGCTCCTTCTCCACTTTACATCCTGCAATAATTAGGCGTGATTACAAAGTATCTCTCGAGAAAGTGGGACAGAACATTCTCGTTCTTTGTCCTCAGAAATTAGAGTTGCCCTTCCTTTCCATCCTCGTCGTCTTCTTCTTCTTCCTCTTCTTCTTCTTCTTCCTCCCGACTGGGTTCATCTGCTCTTCAGCGTGCCGGCAAAGAACGCAAAGCTAATCAGGCAAACTGTTTGATTGTCTCAGAAAGACTTGGTTTGGGCTCATTTGGCTTAATAAACAGCTGAAATGATTGGGATGAGTGCAATTTCAGACCTATTAAAGCACGTGCATTAGTACCGACACACCCAGACGTCTGATGGACTGAAGGAATTGTTGTTGACTCGCTAATAAGCTCAAGCATCTTCAGCCACCATCATTTTTTTTTTTTTTTTAATGCCTTGGTGAGCACCGTCTTTATTTAGAGCAGTAATGCTTTATGGAAATAGGCTATATGTATTTAAAACTTATAATTGTGTTCCTTTACTCGCACAAAGCACTTTTAATTCGGTGGAATTAATCGGAATGCAAAATTGGAGACAGGAATGTCTGTCCACAATGATGAATGCCTAAGTAAGATTTTACCTCAATTAAATTTCAGGCAATTACTCTAAAAGATTATTGACCTCTAAAGGGACCGGTCAGGTCACTGTTTTTTCGTCTGAGTATTCATCTTCATTAGAGAGAACAATTGAAGGTGTTTCCGCTCACACTGGAACGTATTAACACAGACAGATTATCCTCGGCACAGTTCACTCAGGAAGTTGATTCTTATTATCGTCTGTCCAGGTGAAAGGACGCTCTGACGCACGCGGCGCGCTGACCACCCCCACACAACGGACTGCACGCTTTGTCACCAGCCACGGGGCCAGGATCTGCTCGACGCACGTGAGACGCTTCGCCGTCTTGAAAAGTGTCAAAGTGGTAAAAGGCAAAAATGGAAATATATTTACTGTTTACTCCATATGTCAACGAATGAAAAAAGCAAAGGGAAGATGCTAACTCATAACTCACAATCTCACCAACATCCAGACAGTCGTACATCATCCTGCACAGACGCAGAGCAGGATCTTCTGTCCCTGTTTTGTTTGTGGTTAACCACATTAATACATGCTGGGAATATGAAAACCGTGAAGCCATATTACTCTAAAGTGATAATGTGCTTTAGAAGCAGATCACGTTCTCCGTCAGGAGTGCAATAAAGACAAAACCGTAGTTCTCATTTTATTCAAATTACAACTGATTTTGCCGCCTCAACAAGTAGACATATTTAAAAAATACCAGGCTCCGCTCACGTCCTCCCGTCAGCTCCACAGGTGCTTCCATTTTTTTCCACTAGCGGAGACTTCATTTGCATCTGAAAAGGGTTAAGTATTGAAAGGGTTAACTATATATATATATAATTAAAAGTAAACATATAAACAAATATAAATGCATTATACATATTATACATAAATATCATAGTTTTACTATATATTTTTTATTTTAATTTTTAATATATATTTTAATGCGGTATGATTGTACACGTACACAGATGATTGCTGACAATTATCAGTGTTAAAAATGTGTGTGTGTGTGTGTGTGTGTGTGTGTGTGTGTCAGTCAGAGTCGTGTTGAATGGATCCTTCTTTTCAAACGTGCTCATTTCAAAGTCTCCAGAACCTTCAGTGGCTTCGTGGGGGAAATGCCACCTCGTCTGTCTGAAAACTGTGTCTCCACATTTACACAAGACAGAGAGAGAGACATGGCAAAGTGAAGCAAATTGGAACTGTTGGTCTCTGCTGAACTATATTACTGGTGACCATATATCATTTTTATAGGTCACAAGTGAAGCACATCTGTTTCCACTCGCTTAAGTTTCCGTACAAAACATTTGGATTGAGACTCTTCACATTTGTCTTTGGGTTTAAACCAACATGTGTCTCAAGGATCAAACCTGCGAAAGAGACAAATCTTGTACGTTTTTTATTTTTTTTTATTTTAAGGTTTTAATTAAGGATCCAATCCAAGGCGCGCCGACGTTTCTTCCACGTTTCCGCCGTGACATTGTTCACTAAAAATGACTTGTTTATGTAGTGTGGTCTTTTCACAGTCAACTTCTCTGACAGTTGTGCAAGCCAGAGCTCAACATGGCCACGCTGAACCTTGCTTTTCTCAAATTTGATCTCAAAGCCCCTCATGTGTTTGACTTCTTTTTAATTGCTTCCTGTCTGCTGGGTCAATTATAAGTCCTGGGTTCTGTGGGGGTGGGGTTTGGGGTGGGGGTGGGGGTGGGGGTGAAGGGTTTGACCGGAGCAGCAGCCAGTTTCTGACCAGACGAGGTGATTAAGTAACTGAAATCTGAGCAGAATGATGAGATCACTCATTGGGACGGGATTTGATCATATTTTACTTGGTGCGCCAGCTCCAACGGCGTGCACGTTGATTTACATTTAGACAGACGTTGATTGCTCACTGTGCATTTCTGGGGCCCGTGTTAATTAAAAAAGGGGGGCGAGACAAAGAACACTCTATTGATTCGAACAGACTTAAGACAATCCGGCTCTTTTTTTTTCTCTCTCGATTATTGATTTCAGGTCAGGTGCGTCCTGATGGAAACATCCCGTTGGAATTTGATTGAACGAAACATGTGAGACGGTAGAAACTTGTTCTTTGGCAATATGTAGAATAAAAGCTGTGTTGTGGGCACGTTAAACCCTTTATTAACCCCAGCCGAGAGTGAAACGTGTCCCCGGCTCGTTGGACAAATCAAAGTTTGATAATAAAAACTGAAAGTCGTCAGTTTAATGTTGTTTTGAGCGATGAACATCAGACACCGTTCCACACCGTGTACGTAGAGAAGACAACATCCATCTCAGCTCCCTTCACACGCGTGTCGTAGTTAAAGTGAGGGAGTAAAATATGCTGAGGTGGCAAAACTCCGAAGGTTTGATCGGTGTTTCGCAGTGACGTGCACCTGGATCGACTATGAAAACAAAGATTCTTGAGTTACAGTGCACACAGACGGAGCGCGGCGTCCCCCTCCGCTCAGCACGTTATCTTTACCTTCGACATTCTTGCGATATTAACGTCCTCGATCTCACATATCGCACCTTTGAAAACACCACATTATGCACCATCGTCTCCCAGGCAGGTCCGGTTGAGGCGCGCAGGAGCAGGGCAGCTCCTGGAAGAGGTGCAGAAGTGAGGTCAAACCTCCGAGTCGCGCGGTTGCCCGTGGCTACATAAATATTAACCGAGGCTCGGCTGTGTAAGAGGCCTTCTTTGATTAGGAGTCTACCCCGGGAGTTTGATATCCAAGGAGACGGCGAAAGCCACCCTGACAAAACTGATGAAAGAATACCAGGAGCGTCGGTGTAGTTGTAATGTGGAAGGATTTCACTTGGTGGGTGCGGATCAAGTGCTGGGATTCCATGCAAACAAAGAACAGAGAGAAACATCAGTCGTTTGCAGTTCACAAACTCAGAGTCTTTCTTTGAAATTCTGCTCTTTAGATGCCTGGGAGACTCGCGTTCAGTAAACACTGAGGAAGTTTTAATAACGTCTCAGTTGTGTCTTTAGTCTCTCTGCCCTGGAGTGAGGCTGAAGTGTGCACGTGCCGGTGTATCGTAGATCTTGATCAAGCCCCGTGGATGAGGAACGTAGAGGAGGAGGAGGAAGGCCGAGTACTGGACATCGGAGGACTTTTCAGACGGTGCTTTGAAGCTCAGGACCTCAGTGGAACCTTTGTCCGTCGTCAGCCGCGGAGCTCTAATTTGTCGGGGTGAGCCGCCGCCGCCGCCGCCGCCGCCGTCCTGTGACTGGTCATGTGTGCCTGAGATGTCAATCATGTGCAAATATTTTGGGAAGGAACCAATAAGCATTGTTAGGGGAACAATTGAAGGTTAAGAGCCAAGCTTTGAGCCACATGGGAAATGTGTGTGTGTGTGTGTGTTGGGGGGGGGCATGTTTGCTCTCACCATGGTTGACTGAGGTCTGTCTGAAGTATCTGCAGTCATCTTCAGACCATACGAAAACACAACAACACGTCTTCACTATCCCACATTTCCACGTTTGTTCGCTCACATGTAGACATTTCGCAGCGGCGCCGTCAGTCCCCGTCCTCGTTCTTCACCTTGCGAACGTCTTTCCGGGTGAGTTTCAGCAACAAATGCAGCTGTTCACAGCGTGTTTGTGTGAGACCGATAATAATTACGTCGCCTTCGATGATGAACTCCGGCACCCTAAACAATTAATGTGCAGCGGCTGTGCGATGCCGGCACACACCGGGGTCACACACACACCAGGTGGTCTATTAACAAAGATTTTAATTAGAACTGTGTGACTCACTCTTGGCCGCTTTCTTTCTTTGTTTCTTTTTTTTTTTTTTTAATTTCATCACTCACGTCATGTTCGTCCTGAATTATAACAACTCGTGCCCCCTGTTGACAATATTAGGAAACAGACTCAAATGCAGAATGTCAGTTTGCGCAGAGCAAACGCAGCCTGAGAGACACCACATGTGGTTCTCGTCTGCTTATAAATAAACATCTCTGCAGATATGGACGCCTGCCACCGGGTGACCCTCCATTACATCTGTTCCCTCTTTTTCTGTCCCTTTGCAAAAAATAGCTGCATTATTATGTAAAGTTATGCTTATGAAAACATGAGCCTGCCCCTCTCCCGCGTTCACCCTCACCTGGTAAGCATGACTCAACGTCGCGTTTCTCCTCAGCGGGGTGAAAGACAGTTTTTATTGAAGCCAGGTGCTCACCCACGAGCAGCCCCATAATGTTTCTGGACAGAATTCCTCAGCCAGATCACAACACGTTCCCAGTCCTCGGAGAACGGAGAGAGGGAAGCACGACGCAGTCAGAGCAGCCGCGTGTGTGCGGCCGTGTTTTAGTTTTTGATGGGTGCCGTTTCAAAATGAAAAAAACTCTGAACAGAGCAGCCGAGCTGGAATTTTCTTTTTTTAAATATTGTATTAGAGCACAGCGTGATCTCGACGGGGATTTCCCCCCGAATACAGCAAAGAAAGCTCATAAAGGAGAACGCAGGGACGGAGCTCATGAAGACTCGTTTCCTCAGAAAGTCACTCACATTTGTCAGGAAGTTTTGTTTTTTTTACATTTGATGGCGTTGGTTTGGAGTGTTTGAAGTCGTTAAATAGCTCTTTGGGCCTGTTTGACAGAATGTCACTCACCACTAACCCTGCCCCCCCCCCCCCACACCCCCCGCGCCCGCCAAATAAAAAAAACATTTAATTTTTTACCCAATGTCCCAGGACCACGTACTGACTACATTGGGGCTTTAACAGGGCTTAAAGACATTGGTGGAGGTAACAGTGATTGTAAACAACCTGCTTGTGTGTGTGTGTGTGTGTGTGTGTGTGTGTGTGTGTGTGTGTGTGTGTGTGTGTGTGTGTGTGTGTGTGTG
>JBBMJM010000024.1:1705257-1721236 GCA_037832705.1 Centriscus cristatus
AAACTCAGACTACATTCTCACCCGCTGATTGAGTCAGTGGTAGTTTGACTCTGTCGTAATTGTTGTATTCAACTATCCCACAGGTGACTGTTGCGAATCAACATCATTTTCATGCAAGCTGGTTCACAGAAAAGGTAGAAGGTGAATGTGACAGTAGACGCAAACAATTTTGTCCACTTGTAAAGCACGACAAGTCGACAACAGCCCGGCTCTGCCAGTCGAAGAAAAAGCATCGGCCCGTGGTGTTAATATAACAGGCATTTCATTTGTAATCCGACACCTTTCAGTGCTAGTTCTTGTTTGACAATAGGTGGAATAATGAGAAGCTAGCATGCATTTTAGCACATCCTGTAATTAACCTCATGAATATATATTGGTTTGTTAGTTTTACCAGCATCTGATTTTCACCTTTAGATCTAATCAACACCCGCAGCAGCAAATCAATGCTATTAAGCTACAACCCAGTGGAAATACTGCTGACTTTCATCATTTTCATAGTCGCACCACATTCCTGTGCATAAGGAAAAGGCGGGGGTGTGAGACAAATCTCTCAAGATGAAGATGACGGACACAGTCATTTTCAAAGTTCTTTGACATCCCATATTGACTGACAATGATCACATTAAATCCGCCTCACAGGACTGCAGAGCTGGAAGTAATGTAGATAAGTACTAATTGGGGTCATAAATTCCCCTGCCTTTACAATAACATGAACATGGTAGCATAAGTCTGCCCGGTGTCAATCTGGTGAATCCATTACCTCATTTAGATAAAGCTGACAGGAGGCAATTAACATTAGAACAGCCAAGCAGTGTCATGAAATGTTTGACACGGGGGGAAATAAATATTAAACTCAGGATTATGAAATTATCCTGAGTCTAGGGATTCATTCCTAAAAATCACACTGCGGTACATGAAAAGTTTTAGCTTGAAAGCTCAACAAACAGCCCATTGACCCAGGGGCACCCTATGGATTGGGGTATTGTGAATGTGGGTGTTTCATCATAGGTTAAAGGTGATCACCCCGAACGACGTTTATTGATTTGAAGACACCCTTTTTCCTAATAGGCCTTTTCCATACACGCTCACTTGTCCCGGTTTATCTCGCAGTGCTCCATCTCCATTAAAACAACCTCTACCCTCTTTAAAGTGTGTTTTTACTTAGGTTACAGACATTTAGAACCAGCGGGCTGATCAGTGCCCCCCTGTCAATATTCAGTCTACATCATATGAAACATGAATTAATTCAGGCAAATTATTCATTACACTGTTAACCTATTCTCCCTCAAACCTACAAAATGAAAATGATAATTAAATGAATGAAATGATAATTTAATTTCTGAGTATTTCCGCTGGAAACACCGTGCAGGTGGGCTCGGTTTGCGTTTTCATTGGAGGCCTCAGTGGTATATGTCCCGCCTTTTATGATTATTGGCCAATTGGGGTCGAGTTTTAATCCGTTTCTAAAACGTGATTGGTCGGTTTCTGGCGGACTTTTTCTCCGCCTGTCACTCACCCTAGCTTGTTAGCTTGGACACCTCAGGTGGAGCCACAGTCAAAGAAGAAGACTTTCTTGATTATTTGAGGAGGGAAAGTGGAGGAACTGCAGCGGACCGGCTCGGTTTAACAATCTGACGGAGGACGGCTCACACTGGTCGCTTCCTGGATCCTGACGTCATGACGATCACCTGGCTGCACGTAAGTGATGCTTTTCATTGTTTTTCTTATTTGTTTGTTTTTGTTATTAGTTTCTCACTGAAACTAAGTCACTTAAAATACATATAAAAACGCTAGCACTTCATAGAACTGCAAAAAATCCGGATGTTGCAACAACCCCACTGTGACTATTTTGTGTTTTACTGTTACTACTTTTTGTATGAAACCTACTAGGTGTACAACAATAAAAATAGCATCTGTCCTTGTAAGAAACGTGGTTACTGTCAGCTTAAGTTACATTTTACCAAACATGCAGGAAATAGAAGCTTTGATGCTGCAAAGTGTCAAAAATCATAGATTTCCATTTGAATTTTCACAACTATCACACGCTGCTCACAGATTTGCCTTGAAAAGCGTCCCGCTTTGAATCACCGCTCTCTGTGTTGCGTTGTTGCAGCACGACAAGCCTGTCATTGCTACTTGTTGAAACCAGATCAGCTATTTTACATCTTATGTAAGTCACTGCCAAAGGATTTAACTTGTCATTTGTTTCAGCTGAAAATGAAAAGGATAGGGAGTCAGCTCTCTGTTTGCCTGGAACAGAACCAGAGCAACGATGAGAGGAGCAGATCGGGTCACTGCCAACCTACAGACAGAGGAAAGGGGCTAATATGGAGATGGAGTGTCATTATGTTTCACCCTCATTATCTCCAGCCGCCACAGGTTCTCTCTCAGTCTCACCGAGTAACCCCCAGCTCCTGTGGGATTTAAGCACAGAATGTGGTAAATGTTCAATGAAACAGGGTGACACTTGATTATGTCAGTGACATCTCACTGATGTCGGCCCTTGTTATTGCTGTTGCATCATCGGAACTCACTCACACTGATTTGAACCCAAATTTGTGTCTTGTTCTAAATCCAGCCATAATTCATTTAGAAGGAAACCAAGTTTCTTCACACACACTTCAGGCACAGTTTTCACTGCCTAATTTTTCTGCTCTTGTTAACACCTTAGTGATGGACATAAAAACGTGATCTCTCTCTCTGTCGTGCTTTTGAATTTTGTTCTTCTGATGCCTTAGAGTCTCTCATCAGTTATATTGTAGGTGCTGTTGGCATTTCCCTTCACTTTCTTCAGACAGACAAGAGGTCTGACAACACAAGGGGGTGGTGGTGGTGGTGGTGGTGGTGGTGGTGGGGGGGGGGTCACGTTTTACAGGATTTGAAATTATAATGGGAACGTGAACAGATTGAAATTTTGTTCTGAGCACATCTGAAACCTTTGTTTGCTTCAGAGCCGACATGGAGGAGGTTACTGAGGTATAACGGCACCACCGATGTACGACTGTGTGCAAACGTTGGATACCGTAGAATGTTTGAGAGCAGGGCTGATTAAAGATGCAACAGCTAGTTTGTGACTCACATCAGGCAGAGAAGAAATGTGTGTTTATGACCCTGATGAAGCTGTCGTGTACGTCATTTTGTCGACGTTCCAGTACCAAGAAGCTGTAGTCGGTTTCCACACATGTGGAAACTCTCTGTTTTACAGAGATGAAAACAATAATAATTAAAATCCAATAAGAGAAGCACAAACAACAGAAATGCATGAGATAAATGAATTGGGGCGATGAGCGACATGAGAAAGAAATAAGCAACACAACAATAAAAACGGCATCAAGTCTGAAGTGCAGACATGTTTAATGATGAGTCTTGACTTTTCCACATTGTACATTTATTTATCCCTTTTATGGCAGAGCATTTTAATGCTGCAGCTGTTGTTTTTCATTCCATTTGTATTACGGAATAAGAAATCATCTTTGGAAACACTGACACTGCTGTGATTTTATAATCCCTGTGAATAATTTGCAAAACATTCAATCTCTCTCTCTCTCTGTGCAAAGACAGACTGTTATAAACCTCCTCATTTAATACGACCCACAATATTTAGGGCAGTGTCTCCTTCAGTGGGATGAAAGCTCTGAACTCCGTCCAGTGTTGTCATTGGCTGGTTCCGAAAATTGCACCTCTCTTGCTGGACAGTTACATGAATAAAAGTGTCGCACCTGCATCGTGAAGCTGGAATAGGAAGAGTATTTCAAGTCCAAATGGAAATGTTTGTCTGGAGCGAGATTTACAGACCAAGCTGCTTGGTATGCTTTTTTTTTATTTGCATTAGCTTACAGATAAATCACTTGGCATCTTTCTAGTTTGTATAGACTGCAGAGAAATGCTTTTTCTGGGGGAATGCAGTACTTCTGACATGTGTGCCAGCTGATTTACCATCAGACAGTGACTGAAGTTACAAAAAGAACCATCATGGACCAGTGTACACGTGGGTCAAAGTGCAAAATGGCATAGCAGGATTTTGCAGTGTGTGTTCCACTCTGTTCCAGAATGAAGCTTCAGCTGCAACCGCGGGTTTGTTTGTCCTGAAATGCAACATTTTTCATTGATTTCTGTCGGTTTTTATACAAAATTGTTTGTTCACCCATTTCAGGGTGAACAAACAGGGTTTTCACTGAAACCCCTCTGATGTGGTGTCCAAACTCAGTTTGATTATAATACCACGTTTGTCTCTCGTTGTCTTCAGTCAGATTAATACAAATGTTGGTTCTCTTTCTGAACTGCAGCAGCTGAAGGCTTGGATCAAATGGTGCCCTCCCTCCCCTCCCTCCGTGTTTGACGGCGGTTAGGAGATACAATAGACCGGCTCCCCTCTGAGGCGTGCCCCAGATGAAACACAGCTTACACCTCGATAGGTCTGACTGGCTCCACAAAGATTGACAAGTGAGCATTATTTTTCACAGGAAAGTGGCAGGCAGTCCCTTATGTGATATCCATGCATGTGAAGGGCTGCTCTCTATCTTTCTCTTCATGCTCCCTTTTTTTTTTTAACCCAACGCTGCTATTCAACCATGCCTTTGAGCATTTAAATGATCAGAAATGTGCAAGAAGGCTGTCTGCCCCCGTGCTGTCAAATTTGGACGGATATGTTTCAGCAAGTGAGCGAGATAGACACGGACAATACCCATACACTCCCGGACAGACCTTTACACACACACACACACACACACACACTTGCCCACACATCCAGTGCTGCTTCTCCAGACAGGCAAATGCCTCTCGGCGTATCCGGCAGTTGAGCCGGGCAGAAAAGTGGAAAAATTTGCTCCTCAGTGGAGATGCAGTCAGTCATACAGCTGTCCAAAAGCAGCAGCTTCCTGTTTAGTGAGAGACTGGAGGGCAAAAGGCCAGAGTGTTTTATTCAACTCTCACTCATTCGTCAAGGAACCCTTCATTCAGCGTCGCAAAGGCAAAACCTGCCTCCATCAAAAAAAGAGAGCAAGACGTTCTCCTTCATATTTATTCATTCAAAGATATTACGTTCAAAATATGATGATCGGATCTGCCGTGACAGTCCTTCACCCCGAGATGATAGAGTTGGTGAGCAAACACGTGTGGTGTTTAATTGACCTCCTAGACCAGGGAGACTGTCTGTAACCCGTTCCTCTTTGGGAGACTTTAATGAGTCTCAGCCCATGTGTCTAAGACAGAAGATCAGAATGACACGGTGGAAACATGATGGTCTGTGTGCCTGCCAGCTCTTAATCAGTCAGGAGAAATGCCTTGTGAGAAGTAGATACACACTCCCTGCCTGCGGGGCTGTGGCCAACACTGATCGATCTGGAAATGTTATCATTTGGGTGATTTATCTGCAGGCAGCTTTTGTCTGTGTGTGTGTGTGTGTGTGTGTGTGTTTTAATCATTATTATAATACTTTAATGAAATCTGGAACATCTTTCATATCCTGCCCAACTGACTTAAATGTTGGCAAATATAAAACTGACCTGAGATAGCGGAGTGCATTTCTTTTTTTTTCTTCTTCTTTTTTAAACGGTGTCTCATGGATATTCATCACAGTCGCCGTACTATCTAAAGCAGCGTAGAGCCTCTCTGCAAATCTGATGGCAGGGAGCAGTGCAACACTTTATTTCCTTAAACTGGGAGCCAAGTCTTCAGCCGACCTGGTCACCTGGGCAGGATGTTAATAAGTTGCCACGGAGCAATCTCTCTGCATCTCGATGTGAAGCTTTTGCCGGTCAGCAGAACACTTGTCCGCTTCGGCTGAGAGATGTAAGAAGCTGCTTTGCTTGTGCCTTTGCAAACAGACTGGAAAAAATTGACACGTTGGTCACAAATAGATTCATCTGCTGGGGAAATCCAATATCCCCAGGCTATCTCTGGCAACCATCCGTTTCACAGTGTGCATGGGATTCTGAAGAGACCTTGGAGTCCTGAAGCAGGATATATGAGAATTATGATGGCTATGATACACAACATTGACATTCTGAAAACAGCTTGTTCTTTGGATTTCCACCGGGTTGAAATTGAACAAATAAAATGTTCTGCATCTTGACAGTGATCTAAATCCTCAGAGCCCTTTTCAAACTATTTGGATATGAGATGCACCGCTAACTTTCCACAGAAGTGCCTCCACATGACACGCTGTTGACTCTGACCCCACAGAAACCCTCTTAAGGGAAAGATTGAGTTTCATTTGGTGGAAAAGTTCACGTTTGTGGGTGAATGGCCTTCTGTAGTAAAGTTTCAGAGCTCTAATCACAGCATGGCTCTGTATTTGTTGGATTTAAGTAAACTATACATGCATTTTCCCGCAGAAGGCTAATGCACCCAACTAGTTTGCGATCTTTCTTTAACGACTGTTGGCAGGGCGTGCCAGACAAGAGGAGGCAGAGTACGATAAGACGATGGCTCCCCTCACTGCTGGCTGCTGAACGTCCTTCACACAGTCACAAAGGAACCAAGGTCTGACATGACTAATCTCCTAATTCTCTGACAAACAGATCATGTGTGGCACATGGAGGGATTATGATCAGAGGGTACAAAGACACTGCAGAAGCAGCAGAGAACTGTAATTGTCCTTTTATTTATTTATTTAGAAAGTTACTAAATTTAAATTACAGCCAAGGCCACATCAGCTCATCCAAAATACAGCAAACAAAACAGATATTCAGACAGGGTTACCAATAATAGGACTGCGCACGGGCAGCTAAATTAACACGGCAATGTTTGGGGAAAAATAGAAAAGACCTGAATCCATGAAAAGTTCACCACACTTTTATGCAAGACTCTCCAAACTTTCTTGTTATGAGAAGATCAAAGAGATGGTTCTAATTAATACCGTGCTCAGGAGAGGTTTACCTGGATGAAAGGCTTAATTATTGAGGAATTATCCTCGTTTCATGGGAAGGAGGTACATTCAAAACATGATGCTCTGTCGTGTTCGCTGGCAGAAAATAAACACGTTTCTTTGCGTCCGGAAAGGAGCGAGAAGTGTGGCTCAGTGGTTCCATCACTTTTCCCTCAGTCTGAGAACGTCTCAGTTGGACCAGCTGTCATGACAGTGTGCTCCCAGCAAGTCAAAACACTTACTCATCCACATCCTCTTGAAAGAAAGTTTCACTTTCATTCATGTCAGTTATGCTAGTCAAGTCACTCAGAGTTCAATTCAGGGAGCTTCAGGGAAATTTCAGAATGACTTTTTGTGCAGAATAGAAGACTCTGTTAAAAAAAAAAAAAGACCCACAGAGGAGAGCAGTCGTTCTATGGAGATAAGGAGATTACACATGTTAGATGGGGACACATGCACCTTGAAGTAAAGAATTACGTCATGTGAAGGGTCTCAAATGTCAATATTCTGTTAGTACACTTCTTTGTAGTACACCATGCACACTATGTACTTAATCTCAAAGCGGTGAGATTTGGACCTCACATCTTAAACCTCAAACTTAAAGTTAAGACGACAATTTATCACCACACTAGTACCCAACATACACCACAACGTCAATGACTGGATTTGCCAGCTAGACTGGTTTTACTAGCTAGCAAGCTAACGTTAGCATTGGCCTGGATTCCAGCGGTGACGCTGTGTCCACCATCATCTCCAAAAAAAAAAAAGACCCACAGAGGAGAGCAGTCGTTCTATGGAGATAAGGAGATTACACATGTTAGATGGGGACACATGCACCTTGAAGTAAAGAATTACGTCATGTGAAGGGTCTCAAATGTCAATATTCTGTTAGTACACTTCTTTGTAGTACACCATGCACACTATGTACTTAATCTCAAAGCGGTGAGATTTGGACCTCACATCTTAAACCTCAAACTTAAAGTTAAGACGACAATTTATCACCACACTAGTACCCAACATACACCACAACGTCAATGACTGGATTTGCCAGCTAGACTGGTTTTACTAGCTAGCAAGCTAACGTTAGCATTGGCCTGGATTCCAGCGGTGACGCTGTGTCCACCATCATCTCCAAAAGTGCAATGCACGCCATTTCTGCGTCACTAAGACGAAGGACGCTGAGGGTGGAGAGCGTCCATCGATCCAGACTGAACTTTACGTTTTCACATCGTCATTAAACTGATGATTCTCGAAAAACACAAGACCTAGAACACTTTTTTGTTGTTGTTCATTTGTTTGTTTGTTTGTTTCCTTTGCTTAACATTAGCAGATAGAACTTGGGCTCATTGTGCAGCTAGAGGTGGGGGAGGGTTCGGGCGTGGTTGGCAGGTGCACAGGTTTGTGTACTGGGCCCGGAGGTTCTTGGGGTTCCTCTCAGCAGTAGCACAGAGAAATAGACTGTGCTGTGAGGAAGGTAAAAACAGACAAAGAGGTGATGATTTGCAATCTTGGTTTGCTCTCGTTAACGTGTCATTGGGATTAGTGCAGCATCAATCAGCCTCTCGTGTGGCTGCTGCTTCTTTGTATTGTTTTTTGCTTTTGCTGGAGACTTTGTTTCGTCTTGCCACTAAGGAAGTACAATGAGGACGTTGGTGCTTCTTTGTCAATGACGTGGACGTTGATGAACACCGACAAGTCTTTTGCAGTAACATTGCTACCACACTAACAAAGCTGCATTATCAACAGGCACAGACATACTGTGGAGCATGTGACTTGTCTACACGTCATTAGGTTGTGTCTTTATACAGAGTTGTGGGAAGAGAGACGCACATTCATCACCGTGGCTGTTACATCCGCGTCTAGCCATCATATTGTGCGACGACAAAAGAAACGGGGAGAAAAAACAAAAACAAGTGCAGTCTACCCCGCAGCCTTTCGTCTCTCCTACTGTGTTTGCGTGTACAGCGTAAATCCATTCACAGTGGGACAATAAAACACAGTCGACACGCGTGGAGACAGAGTAACAAACATACTCAATATTCATATCAGAGATTTCATCCAGTCGCTAATGGAGCCGTGTCTCCGGCACACGTTGTCTCGTTTCTTGTTTCCTCCTTCGCTCCCGCTCTCCGTGTCTCTCTCCACATGTGTGATACGTCAAAGTCTTATTTCCATGTCCTGGCGCCACTTGTAGTCAAGGCAAACACAGGGTGGTATGTGTTGATGATTGTCAGCAGCGGCCATTTATCATCTGTCAGGCTTCTGTCCTCTGAGGAGGTAAATACACCCTGTGAATTATGGTTGTTTTAGTCTGCAGGCGGAATCCCATATGACAGTCAGCAGAAGGCCGTGACAAAATCGTTTATGAGGAAATAGTTTATCATAGCCATGGTAAACATTGTCCATCACACATGAAAAGAGCAATGGATCCGCAAATTTGATGCAGAGGAACTTGGATTGGACGCATTTGGGAGTTGAAGTGAAGGCATGAACGATGTTATTGAGCGTGATGGGGATAAAACAACAATCATTATGTTTTGGTTGTGTCTCATTTATTCTGTGTCAGATCCATCCATGGGTGAATACGGGTGTATCTCTCCTGACAATAGGGACAGAGTAAGGAAGGGATTCTAATACATATCAAAGCCAAACTGGCGTTTTCCTGGTAGAGGGGACGAGGACTGCTGTAGACTTCACCTTCCATCCTCATCTTTCTTCTGTTTTGATGTTGAAACTGAAGTGTCTGTAGAAGCTTATTCCAATTTTAAACAATGAGTTATTTTACTCAGATTTCTTTAAAGTTTCTCACAGAAGTGTATGCTACTTCCCTGCTGTAAAGACTCTTAGCGGTTCAGCCAGCTGGTCGACCTGTTGTAACCAGGCCAGGGGTCGAACAGCGGGGCCAGTTCCACACTCGGTCCAGCGAAGTGGGACAATCATTAACAGATTTGACCCCTCTTTTCCGGACTGTGAAAGAGAGAGTTTCTGGTCAGTGCAGCGTTTCTCAGAGAGCCCTCAGGCGATCCCAGCAAACCACAACATATGGAGTGCCGTATGTGCGAGAAAGCCCCCCACAACCCCCACGACATTTCTGAAAGCAGTAAATTGTATAGGGTGCATGGTACTCAATCACAATTGTGGTTGATGACAGGGCATTACAAATTTGCCGTCAGGTAATCTGTTATGTGAAAGTTAGGTCCGAAGCAGAAGTTGTATATTATTGTCAGAAACATCTGTATGCAGTCGGGGGCTTTCTGAGATAGAACTCGTCTGGTCTGACACTCGGTTAGGCTGCAGATAAAGTTGGTCGTCACTCACCACGAAGTCCGGAGCGTCATAAAAATTTCTATGAAATGACAAGACCTTGATAGGTGTCCTAATCGCCTGCTCGGCACCAATTCAAAATATCTGGGCTGGGATCCAGCAGCTTAAAAATAATGACTCTCCTGTAGTCCTCTCTTTACGCACCCAATCATTTGGGTCTCAAAAGACTAACGCGACTGTCAGTGCCATTCTCCACAACGGTGAAAGACGCTTTCGTCTCTATCGATAGACCCCTAATAATGTGTTGAAAGTGGGTGAGCGCACTGTCACACAAGTCGTAAAATTTCAGGTGGAGGGATGGTTAATGGGGACGGAGGCCCATCAGTGGGTGACCCGTAAATGTCCAGGTATCGGTGGGAGTGTCTGCTTTGGACAAAAGAACACGGCGTGTTCAGGCATTCGGTCTACTTTATATTCCATTTGGAGAAGAAGGCCAGCCATGCGTTAAAGAATATCTAGTTACAGATGCATTTGAAGTGTCTCCCCTGGGACTTGTGAATGTCTAAATTGAAAATTAAGAATAAGTGCAGACCCCGGTTCACCTATTTATCGACATTCTCATAATTATTTTTGACTTTTCCATGTGGCACAGGCAAGGGAGTATAACAAAAGCTACAAAAATAAATAAATAAGGGACTGGTCTCGTGACTCTCCGCTTGCCGTCACGTCGCTGTGTTTGGTAACGAGACACTCTCTCTGTTGGACCCCCTCTATACTCACACTTGACGAGGGTAAGCTGCTCTCAGTCAGGGCGGCAAACAAATCGGAGCATTTTAACAGTTGTTTAGCTTTTCAACCACTTTTGCTCAAATTGTTTATTTGAGCCATTTGCACAAATCTGCATGAGAACAAAGAAGGAAGAAGCAGTCGTGCTTTTAGATAACCTGTACTTTGTTTAGGGAGGTGTCCATCTCTCAAGAGGGATTCACAAAACAACAACAAAAAAACCCAATATCACTGTAAATACTGTCAAGATCCTCTCTCAGACGTTCCTGGACAAACCTCAGTGACCTTCCACAGAGAGGAACTGCCTGCAGCCCTGCTGCCCTGCGGCCCTATGAGCGAAGGGGCACACATCCGCTGCCCCTCTCAGCCTTCATTTTACATACTATTTTGTCAGTCGAGCTTGTGATTCAAAGTTTTAAGCAAAGAACAGCATCTGGTTACTGCGGTTAATGTGTGTATTCATGGGCAGATGTTTCTCTTGGTGTTATATTCTCAGGAAATATCGTGAAAATTTGTAGCCGTATTTATAGCACTTCTCCAAATGCATGCAGACATGTGACGGTTTCATCTGTGAGTTAAACGCATTAGACAGGCGGGCTATGGCCTTGACAGAGTTGTGCACTCTCCAAGCTTATTTCTAGTTTGTTCTGACTTTCGGCGGAACAAACTTTCAAATTTGGCCTTGTAGATCTAACATGATTCAGCTGCTGGATTGCTTATTTCTCGCTTCAAATTTGCTCAGGAACAGATATTAGTGGCCCGCTAAGGTGAAATAAATCACTTGAGCTCGCAGAGCTGAGGCCTGAGGAGAGAAGTGTGAGCCGCTGTAGCTGGATCCTCTTGGATTTCTCACTCCAGCAACCATTTTTTACACTCCAAAACGTTGTGCTCTGTATTTAATCTGCATGTTTAAATACATCGTCTTCGTTTTAGTGCAGCAACATTAAAAAAAAAAGCTCTACTTTCATGTTCATAAAGAAAACTGCTTCAGTGTCTCTCTCTCGGTGATGTCACCGAATAAAAGGCGGAAAGATAAACACTTGTCAACGGCGCACAGTTTGATATTCCTAGGAAAAATGGTTAGAGCTGTTTTAATTAAACATGTGAACGTTAGAATGATGGAGAGGAGTCCCATATGATTTTCATTTTTTTCCCTCTTCATTTTAACATTGACTTGATAGTATGAGGTCAGCGTTATCGTGTACCAAGAGCCCAAACACCCACAGATTTAAGTATGTGGCTGGTTTTTCATCAGTCTCCTTTCTGTAAACATTGGCATCCCTGAGCAAACCACACCGTGATCAAGAGGAGTCCACAGTTTTCACAGACTTTCAACTTCTGCCAAGAGTTTCGGAATGATCAAGAGAGACATGTTGTTTTCTTTCTCCATCTTCACATATTCATCCGTCAGTGATTGAAATTAGCCCATAACCCTTCGATGATTAACTCTGTGTCATTGATTGTGTAGCTTCCATCTCTGAGCTCGTCCTCTGTTTTTCTGGTGAGCCCCTTGTTGCAAATCCACCTTTGATGTTACATTTTGATGAGGTTTTCCTTTTAGTAACGCCGCATCTAAAACTCTAGAGTCTGTGACAGTTAAAACTGAGCTGAACGATAATTACGATTTGTGCGAGGGTCAGATGACGGAAGAGATGAGTTGAGGTGACGTGCTTTCATTAAAATGTCTTTTACAGCTAATGTAAGCTTCTGACTGGACTGCCTCGCCTCTCTCCCGCAGACACTCAGCTGGACCTTTGGTGAGAATCGCGCATGAATAAATATCATTGTAACATGTCTGAAATACGTGAAGGAAACATGTCGACCTTTATAAGGAGGAGTTAAGGTGGCAGCTTATACTAAATGCAGTGCAACAAATGTAAGCGTTGAAAACAAAGTGTGCTTAGTTTCATCTGTTGAGGCCCGCAGAAGCTTTTTCATACCGAATGCTATTTTCGTTTCAACAGTCACTGCATGTGAAGAACACGAGGAGACCAAATTACTAGTCAAAGACAGATCAAAACACAACTCCAGAATTTTCATCTGCCCTTTTTTTGTCGTGATAACACAAAGAGTTCTGCCAATTGTTTACAGTGTAAAGTGGCACAGAAGAATAATTGGTTGAATTCCCCTTGGCGGGGGGCACCATCTTCGTGATTATTTGCAGATGCCAACAATGCAAGTTCTTCTCTGGGAAAACATCACAGTAACAAATATACAGTATGAGATGGATGGCGGGATCTTAGACTAATGGCCCCTAACCTGGACTAATGAGTGTGTTCATTAGCCAAAGTCGTCTTCATGGAAGATTAAAGGTCTGCTGAGGACATGTGTCTGCTGAGGGACAGCAAACCCCTGGGACGGGGCCTATATACCGTCTCTGCTGCAGGCTGCAGGCGGAGACCTCTGCAGAATAAACATTTGCAAATGTAGGTTTCATATAGAACTGCAAAAGAAAACGGGATAGATGTTCATGTTTTATGAAGAGGAGGGGGCTGCTAAATGTGATTTGTCAGCAGAAGGACATGACGCCCCGCCAAGCTGCCATTGGCAAAAATAAAAGAAGAAATGTTCGCTCCAATTGATGAATATAACTGATACGGCTAAAAGACCACGCTGGCGTGTGGTCGTTTCTGTGGTCGCATGCGGGGTAACGTGTTACGTAACAAACTGCCTGCGACAGCGTAGGGGTGTTACGCAACAATATTCATTTTTCAAAATGTGCTCCATCCGCGGGTTCAAGAAGCAGTTTCATTCCACAGCTTTCATCCTCTCTGATTTGGAAGTGTGGCCGTGTGAAGACGCCAGAAGTATTCCCATCGCTGACTTCTTTCTGATCTGCCCATTTGTCAGAACAAATTAAACGACTGCTTGTAAGAAGTGCTAAAAACATTGAAACCTTCTTCTTCATGGTGATAAATCTGTGGTTCTGTCATGTTCAGTGCGTCGTCCCCAGAAATCTCTAAATGTGTACATGGAACCACAGTCACCAGACATGAGTTCACTCCCATAATTGTACCTAAATAACATATGTTGTAAGCCACCGTGAGCCTCGGCCCTGAACCGTCGCTGATGTCTGGGTCTCTCCCCGGAGTATTTAAATTCGTCTGGGATGACTGATGACTGCGCCTGCCACAAAGGCCACGCTTGTTCTGTCTTTCCCCGTTTAAGCCCGTTTGTGAAAGCAGAGACAGTGAAGCACTGAAGATAAATGGTTCCTATCCTCCAAATGCATTTATCTCTTTGGCCAGTGATATATTTAATGTCTTATCTTTAAAAAAATGCCCTAATAAGATTCTAAATAACATTTACATCATTACATCACATCACTAGAGTAGCCCACCTACCTAGGATGCACACCGATAAGCTATAAGATCAACAGATGACACCTCTGCCATTGCTGAGGTGTCATCTGCTGCCCCCCCTCCCCCCTATCTGCCCCCGATTGTGCTACATGTGCATCGCTGCTGTACGATAAACGCAGTCTTACCCGCCAGACTTGTCTCCAGGCTACCTGACCTTATCTTCCTCTGGATAAGAGACTTAGGCTGGACATCGCCAAGAGAGCCTCTAGTTTTCGGTTCCTCGGGACCCACAAGGACCTCAGGATGGCCAGAGATATGACACGCTCCGATTCATTGATGGGGAATGCAGCTGGGCATCAGCAGCTTTTACTGTCTGCTTCCTTTCTCTTTGCTCCACATGTTGTAGAATAAACATGCTCATCCATCTACACAATGGAGGTCTAACTGGTATGGCTATGGATTTGTGTGTCATATCCAAATCTTATATCTGTAGAATATCGACAACTGCGGCTGCTTGGAATAACGGCACCGCCCTGGACTGCTGCGTCACAGTTCTATAAAACACTCATATGTTTTCCACAGCCTCAAATGAAAAAAGGTGATTAACTAATTAACCTAAGGCGATTAGCTAATTAAATGACATATATCCTCATGTTTACCTCTTTAACAAACGTCCTGAAATGATCTTTTCCATCTACATTTCTCAAACTTGCCAAAGGTGATGAACACTTCTCCCCGAGAGACTATGACACAATATTTATGAAAGAAATCTGATACATCTCTGTATTTTAATTCAACAGATGATGTGTACCTGTGTTGAAACACCACACATACAGTATTCAGTGTGTAAAAGTACTCACAGTAGTTCCTGGGCACCCGTCTGTAACATCAGTCCGGTGCCCTGCATCAGGTACACTTCATAAAAGATTCAAAACACTTTCCCAGGCAGCTGTAGCCGGAGGCTCTCAAGGTTCCTCTTTGTAACAATTTCATAATACTGGTCACACTGCATTGTGCGTCCTTGAGCACTAGCAAGGGCAAGAGATTTGTTTCCTGGGTTCATATGGACACAAAGAAGAAAAAAAATATATTTTCCCCGCCTGCACAAAGCTACTTCGATTGTTTTGAGTGACAAGGCTGACAATCCACTGAGTGCATGATTAACTGTTACCTTTGAAAGACGGGGAAAAGCACTGGAGCGCGGCCGTTTTTTTTAAGTCGAGGTTACGGCGCTAACAATAGACCTTTTTAATAGCATCATCTGCCATCCCACGCACACAAAAAATGAGTTATACCACATTACCCAAAGCGATGAAATGTTATTGGTGTATGAAATTGTACTGCAGATACCTTTTTATTGAATCGTCTCTGTTTTGCAGCCATACTTCTTGTGTTTCACTGTAGGTACTAATTCCACCGTTAACCCTTTCATTATTAACTAGAAGTCCTTTTATTATGGTAACAGATGGATTTGCTTAATCCACTAAGTAAGCAGCTTAGACAGAATTGTGTCTGTGTCGTGTTTCTTGTCTAAATATCAATCATGAATCACATTCGTCCTCAGCCAGATATAACAATCGACACAGTGGAGACCGGTGATGAAAACAAAATATTTTCATCATGTATCCACTATACCTGTTAAACTCTGGAAATGAGGGGACTTTTTTATTCTCTCACCCACACAGTCTTCTCTACTTGCAGCTCTTCTCTTTAAAGTTGAACTTCAAGTGTTTTTCTCCCATGGCACTTTTTGTCAAAC
>JBBMJM010000024.1:1770111-1784670 GCA_037832705.1 Centriscus cristatus
GTTGTTGTTGTTGTTGTTGTTGTTGTTATCGTTTCAGTTGTTTCATCCGTGTTTTAATGTGTTTTGAGCTGCATGTTTGTATGAAAGGTTCAATAAATTAAGTATGTAATTATCATTATTATTCAAACACGTGTGATACATCCTGCATCAAACACAGATTAACATGGTGAGAATATAACAAAATATTCGACTTCTCTCTACCCTTAATGTCACATTCTAATCACCTCATTGTTAATGTAAAATTATCTAATGTAACACTAGAGTGAATTTTACCATCTATTACTAGTTACTATCAAAAACGACAGTGCCTTTTTATGGATACATAGCTACCAAAAATCATTAGTGAAAGTAATGCCAGTAAAAATGCTAAATTTAGAAAGACACGCGAAATTTGGGAATTGCGACGAGACAGGAAAGGCAACATTTCATCCATCCGATCGGTTCGTGGACATTCCCACAGGCCGTGAACGCAGCATAAAACGACAGCAGGCAGAGGTGAAAAGTCTGGATCATGTTTTCATTCCAGCGGAGGCGCACTTGAACGGGAAAGGACACTGTAAACACAGCAGGGCGGCCAGCGGATCACGACGTGCTTCTGCTCACCACGAGAAGACATTGATGGTGCCGTTAGCCGAGCAGCTAGCACAAGTTGAAATCTGTCAGCTAGCCAGCGGAGGAGCCTGTTAGCCAACCGCCGCCACCATCATCTCCTCCTCCGAGTCCAGCTGTGCATCGCCCCGTCTTCTCACGATGGGAAACGCAGCTACTGCCAAGAAAGGCAATGAGCAAGAAAGCGGTGAGCAGCATCCAGTTGGCTATGTACCGTCAGAAATGACCCGAACTGAGCTCTGTTCTCCTGCACTGACACATCAGTAGCCTTTAGCACTTGTGGTCCAGTGTTAGCAGACAATGTACGGACGTTGGAGGACTGGAGACCAGAAGAACCATCTTTGACTGGGCAGATGACGAGAATTGTCCTCCAGATCATGATCTAACTCGGAAACAGAGCTACAGATGTTGCAGCTAGCTCATCACTGAACATTATCACCAAATGGCCAAGCACCTCGGTGGGATAGCTCTCCATATGTCACTAAAAACAAAACAAACAGAAATAGAACAGTCGAGTCGATGAAATGACGCTTCACCACTTAATCACACAATGTGGCCAAAGACATCAAGGCTCCTTGTTTGGCTTTGAACGAGCTGGAAGCAGCTGCCACAGGCAGATAATAAAAGCAAACACTGGTTTCCACTGGAGATGTGGTGGAGGCCTGATGAGCTAGCTGCAGGTCCCAGACAACAGACAGGTTCCCTGCTAATGCTGCCAACACAACAAGTGTGTGTCTGTGTGTGGTGCTGTAGTCTCTGAATGAGGACTGGGAATTAATGAACTGTTTCTAAAATATATTGCTGTTGTTTACATGTTATTACACATGCATGCAGCTACTACACACCAAGGAAAAGGATGTGCAACTTCACCTGCACTAGCCAAAATGCACTCAGTTGTGTTTTCAGTGTATTTATCAGTAAGTTAATCCACTAAAGTGTCCCACGCCTTGCACTCTGTTTACAGATCTTGACCTACTTTCCTAGTAGCACTTGTCCATACTGTGTCACAACCGTGTGATTAAAAGTTCAATGAAAACTGCACAGCTGAATGTTACAGCAGGATGCAAACAGCATCCTGCATTGTTTTCGGTCTGTGCAGCCAGTAGCTGCACTGTTTGTCACAATACAAACCTACATTTATGTAACAGCAAAACCAGCTGAGTGCAGTATGAGGGGCTGTTTGTAAAGGTGAACTGAGGCACAGCAGGAGCTGCTTTGTTTGGTGTGACCACCAGAGAGCGTAATGAAATAGTACGTCTCTGTGTTAACTTACAGTTTCTGCTCCAGGCACACGTATGCTTATTAACGTCACATACGCCTTCAAAAAAAAACATCATAATATGCATGAGAAATGTCAAAATTTACTTCAAATGACCCTGCAAAGACCAAGTCAGTGTTGTCAGAAGTTGACAGGCAGAGTGCATGAACAGGAAGAGGAAGCTTAACTTCATGTGGTTAGTTAGCCAAGCATCACAGTGCACTTGTCTACCGACAGGAAGTTGGTATTACTGGGTCTGTGGACTGAAAAGTATTTTTCTTTCTCTGCGAGTAGTTTTGCAGTAAACGTCAGGAAATTAGCCTCCGAATGGCTCAGGGAAAGGATCAGTCCTTTGCCAGCCGCTTCTTTCACAGATGTCGTAAGAGTAGCCAAGAGCAGAGAGCACAAGAGAGTGAGGCGCCTCACATCTCCGAGTTCACCGTCATGTGGGATAAGTTGAGTAAGTACTTGGACATATCGCAGAATGTGTGTGAGCCAGTCCATCAGCAGCTTGGACCCCCTGTTAGTTTTCGTGCTGCTCCACAGGTGTGTGGTTCTTCTGTGGGCCGTTATGTGAGCAACCGGCTTCTTCTTCTTCCCTTTACTCGGATCAAACAGGGAAATCTGTAACGGTCACACTGCTACTTTCTTCATTTCTAATGCCCCTCCTGTCTCATTGTCAGTTATTATTATGTAATGCCTACGTGAAATGTGTTTTTATATTAATATTTGTTGTTTTTCAAGAGCTCTCAGCGTAACACCGAGTCAGCCACCGAGACAGTGGCTGACTAGAGTAACTGGGGGGTGGAAACATGACTTGTAGAACCTTGTAGTTTGATGCTCCAGGTAGCAGGAGTAACGTATTCTGTCTCCGTTGTGTCATTTTGTTGCGTGTTGCATTTAATCCATATGAATCTTGAATGTTGAATCTTGTTTCAAACACTTCATAAATGTTTCTTCCTCTCTTTCTCTTCTCCATCATTTCCATCCATGTGGGTGAATGTTCCTGCAAACCGTTGGTGAACTGTAGAGACCTTTGGTACGCCATTTTTCTTTGAGTCGTCCAAAGTCACAGATAGGATGCCGGGATTTAATAATAATAATAACAATAATAATTCACTCTGTGTAATAAGGAACAGTCAGCCTAAAACCTGCAGCATCTTTCAGTATTTTTTATTTTAATTCAAATTGAAAATGACGCCGTCCGTGACTGTGACTTTGGACGTCTCATGTCTGCTGTGACTTTCACATTGCTCCTCCTAATGCACGGTTGTCTCACTTATATTCTGCATTTTGTCTGTTCTCCTACTCTGCCTATAATTAATGCCCCCCACCCCCACCCCCTTTCCCAAACTCCGAAAAGAGATGCAGAATAGCTTATTTTTCAATTGGCAAGTTGTGTGAAGCCCACACGAGCTCTTTGCATCACTTTATTCTGTCTAGTTTCCTGCTTAGGTGTGTGCTTTTGTTCGGGGGAGGGAGGTTGTTTGTGTTTTGTAGTAGTTTTCCCTCCTCAGTCCTTGACATTTGCTTGACCTTGAAATTGCCTTTTCGTTATTTACCCTGATCACAGTGAACTGCCTTGGTTTGTTGTTTGCCCCCATGTTAACCGACTTGTACCCACATTTTCTAACACTGTCTCTCTCTCTCTGTAGTGAAAGAATTCTTAGCTAAAGCCAAAGAAGATTTTTTAAGAAAGTGGGAGTGTCCACAACAGGTAACATTCATTGAATGATTTTTCTTTTTTTAAATGCATTTTTCACTGTCTGAATTTCCCCTCATTTCTCTGGCCTTCTTCAAGACAAACTGATTAGATGTAGAGGATAGCACATTTCCTGTTGTTGAAAACAGCTCTATCTCAGTGCAAGCTTATTGCATAACTGTCAGTTAATTTGCAAGCATTAGCAAAGAAAAAACCTAAAAGAATCAGCCGCTCCGCGGGGGAATTTTACACCCCACCTCGGAGTAAATGTGATGAAATGTGAGTACCGTAATTTCCGGTTCTATAAGCCGCTACTTTTTTTGAACTTATGAAAAAGGCTTATAGACAGGTGCGGCTTATGTATGTTTTAAAAAAAAATCCTTTAAAAATGTACGGGGTGAGGCTTATAATCAGGTGCGCCTTGTAGTCCGGAAATTACGTATTATTTATTATTTCAATGAAATAATCTCGCTCACGTTTCCTCAGAGCACAACAGGCCTGGACGACTTTGACAGGTTCAAGACTCTGGGCACTGGCTCCTTCGGACGAGTGTTACTGGTCAAACACAAAGGAACGAACCAGTTCTACGCCATGAAGGTGTTGGACAAACAAAAAGTAGGTGTCTGGGCTCGGAGAGGAAATGGTCGGGAGGCAGTGTGGTTGCATGTCATGAAAGGAAGTGCGACGCTTCTTCTCAGGCGGGCTTCATGAAGTCTGACACACGGATGTGAAAGGTGTCGGAAACGTTCTGTTTCGGATTCTCTCTCGCTCTTGCTGAGCTCTTAGTCCTTCAGCCATACGACCACAGATCTGTCGTGGATTTGTCGTAATAAAGCTTCATTCTCGGGGGGTGTCGTGCTATTGTGTGCTAATGCAGTCGATTGTGTTGCACCCATTTGTTTGGATGGTTTCTAGACAGAGAAGGCGTCGATAACGACCTTTTGAATTTAATGTGGTTTGCACGTTTGCCTCGACGAGTACCTGACTGGTTGTCTCACCCTTTCAGGTGGTGAAGTTGAAGCAGATAGAACACACGCTCAACGAGAAGAAAATACTCCAGGCCGTCTCCTTCCCGTTCCTTGTCAGACTGGAGTACGCGTTCAAGGTACGCGCTCCGGGTGGCTCCGACTACGGACAGCGGCTCCCGGTCTTCTGTTTCTGAGGAGAAAAAAAAAAAATCGTACGATGATTTTCTTTCCAAACAGGACAACTCAAACCTCTACATGGTGATGGAATATGTGCCCGGTGGAGAGATGTTCTCACATCTCAGACGCATTGGAAGGTTCAGGTAGACATATCAGACTGTAGAAGATGTCAATCGGGGTCATGTTCTCTGCACCCGTGTCTGACTGACCCTCCCTCCCTCTTTCAGTGAACATCACGCGCGATTTTATGCAGCTCAGATAGTGCTCACCTTTGAGTACCTCCACTCTTTAGACCTCATCTACAGAGACCTGAAGCCGGAAAACCTGCTCATAGACCAACACGGCTACATCCAGGTACACACTGAATCCACATTATCGGGAGAAAAGTCTCTGACACGTTTGAGGATGGCTACACGGCAACAACACCAAGTACCTTTGACTTATCTCAATTCAGGAATTCGTGTTTTGCCTAGAAATGAGACATTATGATTCGAAATAGGACAAATATTCTTGGTGAGGTTTTGAATTTTTGCAGTGAGCGACATTAGAACATGATCCGTTTGTTCCAAACTCCCAAGTCAACTGAAGAACGTTTCCTTCCATCAGGTCACAGACTTCGGCTTTGCCAAAAGAGTAAAAGGCAGAACCTGGACGTTGTGTGGGACCCCCGAGTACTTAGCTCCAGAGATCATCCTCAGTAAGGTGAGTCCTCCACGTCCTACCGGGAGTGGGTGTGTCCCGCCTCTGCCCCCCTTCAGGGACACAGTCACCTCGTGTAAATTCATCCTGAAATAGGGGTCGTTTCTCAGAGCAGATCCACAGCATCACATCTGTGTGTCTCTTCCAGGGCTACAACAAAGCTGTGGACTGGTGGGCCCTGGGGGTCCTTATCTACGAGATGGCAGCTGGCTACCCCCCCTTTTTCGCCGATCAGCCTATTCAGATCTATGAAAAGATTGTGTCTGGGAAGGTACCGGGAGCTTTCCTCCGACTGTATGTCCGGTTCACCGGTGGTCCGTGTGGTCACGTTCTTCTTTTCGTCTTCGCGCCTGTAGGTCCGGTTCCCCTCTCACTTCAGCTCCGACCTGAAGGATCTGCTGAGAAATCTGCTTCAGGTCGACTTGACGAAGAGATTTGGAAACCTGAAGAACGGCGTGAATGACATAAAGAATCACAAGTGGTTCTCCACGACGGACTGGATCGCCATCTACGAGAGAAAGGCAAGAAAGAATCAGCCCGACCATCTCCGGCGGCAACGTCCAAACCTCTCATAACCCCAGTTTCACCTTGACACGTCAGCTCTGCTCCGAGAATTAACGCTCACTCCTCTCTCAGGTGGAAGCCCCCTTCCTGCCCAAGTGCAGAGGCCCAGGAGACACGAGCAACTTCGACGACTATGAAGAAGAGGAAATCCGGGTGTCACAAACAGAAAAGTGTGCGAAAGAGTTTGCTGACTTCTAGTGAGGTGGGCGGAGTCCCAGCAGGGCTCACGCGGATTTGGGATATTTGCACTCTCCTGGTTAAGGTGGATCGGAGGCGGTCACACGTTCTAAACAAAAGCCTCGTTCCTTCATTACACAGATGAATGAGGTCCTTCTTGCCATGATCTTGCGTGCAGTTGGCACTAACCCTCACAGGCACATTATGCAGACACCCCTTGTGCTGCAACGCACCGATACCAGACCACGGTCTCATCTTCTGTCTGCTGCAGTTTCATTTCTTTTTGGGGTTTTTTTTGTGTGTGTGTTTCATTGAGCTGATTTCAGATGCAAATTATTAACATTCGGATGAATATTACGTCGGTGGTCCTGAGCCGGCCCTGGAGGCGCTGAAGCTCTACCACCGCGTCGGTACCAGCTCGACTCGAATCAGCTTTTCTGAAATAGTACCGGACCCTCGCTCTGGTGTTTCCCGGAACCAGAAGAGCTGAGACGACAGCAGAGTTGGTCGCTAGAATTCAAAGTGGCGTTTCATCACCGGAAGGAAGAACCGCGTCATCGCTGCACGACAGCTAGGCGGGCTGCAAGAGTAGATTTTGTTTTGTTTTTGTTTTTGTTTTTTTTAAGTTAGTACCTGAATGACATCCGCTAACTGATGCCAGGCCAGTTCCAACCTCGCTCGCAGCATGTGTGTGTGTGATTGTTTACAGAGTTCAGCGGTGTGTGTCGTGTGTGCGGCACAGGATGTTGAGGCGAGGCTGTCGGAGGGGGCGTGGCTCCACAATCTGACAATCTACACTTCCCGTGTGCCGAGGTCAGCTCACACCCGTCGAGTTCCTGAGAGCTTCCACGCATCGACGTTTTTAAAAAACATAAAGATAAAAAGACGCAAACAAGCTCGTTGTCACCTGAAAAATGTGTTTTTGACTGATTATGTGCAGCACAAAAGGGATTTAGTGTGTAGTTCCCCTTTAAATTTAAAGGTAAATTCTCTGATTCAACGGCCGAGCGTGTTTCAGTTGTTCATCAGTAACCACGTCATCGTTCCCGAGTCCCTAAGGCTCCGAGTTGTGTATTTGTGAAAATAGCGGTACGAGACGTACGATTTTGTTACAGCACGACCAAAAGTGAAGGAACTCCGATGACTCGTTGAAGTTTGTGGGTCTCTGCGCTTCGGTCCTGGAGCACAAAGACCCGCCGTGTTATTACAAGTGTTATTACAAAGCAGACACTCCATCAGTGCTGTATTAGTTGATCCATTGTAGCGTTGTTCTCTCCATATCCGGTCACAACACATTTCCTTTGACCTCAGTCTAGGTTGTGCAACGAAGAGGACTGAAACTATTTTTCCAGGTACGATTCCGTTTCACGACGAAGGAAACTGATGCCGTAGGTCAGGCCAAACTAGGAGGCCGTCTGTGGGGGGGGGGGTCGGGGGGTTCACTCTCCACAGTGCTGAAATGTTTCATGAACATATTTTGAATTTTGTTTTTAAAGGCTGATTGTGTTCAGAAGAAATTGTGTAACTTCCGTGTTTGGTTTTATTTTAATACTGCGTATTTGTTTGTACAGTGTCACAACAAGGTAATAGTGTCCAGAACGTTCTCCCTTCTTTTTCTCTGTTGAGGTCAGTTGTTTTGTACCCTCTAGCCTGTTTTTTTTTTTTGTTTTTTGTTTTTTTAAATCTGCCGACATATTGTTTTTCTTAACTTTCAACATTTCACAAAGAAGTTGCAGCTGAACTATCAAAACCTGACAGGATCCGTTCACGTCCGCTGTCAGCGCGTTCAGTGTGCACACTGTGATGGAGCAAAACAGCTGAGTCAGGTCAGGTCAGTACGTGAAACAGACACATATTGTGGTCATGTCACTGATTTTCAAAGGGTCAAAGGATCACGTCCTTTAAGCTGTGTGTTCGTACATATTTAATTTATATTTTCTCTGCTCCAGAGAAATGCCCGTCAGTTCTGACACGTTGTCCATCCTGGCTGTTGAAGTGTCATTCTTACCTCTGCAGACTCTTTTAAACCTTTATCTGTCATCGGCGCGAATCTTTACTGGTTTGTGTGTGTGTGAGTGTGTGTGTGGTGGGGGGGCACTCAGGGCTGGGGCAATCAGACATTTCACTCCTGGTAATGTGTGGTTATAATGTCTTTTAATTCACATTTGTCTGCGTGTTTTTAAATCTTCATTTGACATTTTGCTCGCGACAAAAATGCAATCGAGTGACGTTATCTATCAACCAAATGAGAGCAAGTTTTGAGAAGTTTTTTTTTCCCCCTTGGTACTTTGCTTTGCCCTGTTTTTGTTTCAAAAGGCACAACTGTCTGTTCAGAGAAATTATTATTATATTAGCAGACACCAGATATTTTATTCCCAAAAGTATGTATAAATAAATATTTATTTGTATTTTTTCTTTGGATTCGTTTAGATTAAAAGTAACTAATTTATTGACATCCCTTTCATAGAAATTACACGAATAAATGCACATTGATGCCTATTAAAATATTAGCCTTTAGAATTTAATTTCTTCTTCATCAGTACATGAATTCAGAAACAGAAATAGACTCGACATTATGGTCTAGTTTGGTATAAAGGGGTGGAGCAGAATGTAATGTGTGGATCCATGGCAGTTTTTTTATTTGGATAAAGAACATGGGAATTCAGCATGCTTCAATCCAGACTGCCTGTGTGCGTGTGTGTGTCAGTCTTCCCAGAAGCTCTTCATGTGTGTCATTTATCACCCATGTGTGTAATCATGTTTGTCATATGTGATGTGATGTAAATGATGGCACTTTCCCTGAGCCTCTTCACTCCTAAATAAAAAAAACCCATCACTTTGAGTTTTGTAGTAAGTCACACACGCCAGTTTGGAATCAGTAATCTGAAAATTTGTATTTGTATTTAGTTTGTGACATATTTTGCACATCATTTAGAAAGCTGACACGTTTTTTTGTCTCTCTCTCTCTCACCCTCATTTTACCTGTGTATGCAAGGGGAATATTCTTTGCTGTAGCAGATTTTATGTAACAAAGGATATGTCACTATAATAAATTCTTTTTATTAAACATCATAGCTGTTGCATTACTATTTCTTTTTTTTTTTATATATATATATAACTGTGATGCAATACCTGCTCAACTCGTCGCCCCACAACCGACATGAACGCAGCTCACGTAAGGAAACTCAATTTCCCATGAACCTTTGCTGTCATGTGGGCGAAGCAGGCTAAAGCGATGAGGAGCTAGTTGGCTTTGATTAAATCTTGATTTTATCAAACAACTATATCTATTTTTTGTTGGCAAATTACCCCAGCAACTACAACACCCCGTGTTATCTGAAATAGGCGTTAGAACTTGGTCGAACAGTTGTCGCCAAGCTGAAACCATCTAAAATAAGGTAACTGTTAAATTTTGTATTAGCAGACCCAGCTAACTATCACGGTTAGCTTAATACGAGATACGCCGAGGCAGCGATTAAATATCGGTAATTGTCAAAAAGTGTCGTCGCGTTTTTAATTTTACCTGTATCGGTCTTGCACAGTGTCGCTTAGCTAAATGGGAATACAAGTCAAAATTCGTTTATGTGACATTATTGTGCTATTTTTAATTCAGCTCTCTCTCCGTCCGTTGTCGGTTGGGACTCTGAACGCACCAGCTTTGTCCTTCTCTGGTTTTCCTGCAGGTGTTTTATTTTTCATTATTATTTTTTTTCCCTGTGCGCGTGTTTCTCTATTCTACTTTTCGTCTTCTGTTCTCTCAGGTTGTATGATAAACTTCTACCTGCAGGAACAACTGTCAAAGGGAAACGATGGTGTTTGACCTGCTGAACGTCTGAGCGGAAACAGCTGATGAAAATTAACTGCGAACATTGTGAGTTCTGACAATTAGTCGGCGATTTCTCTGATTTGTTTTCAGTGTGGTTTTGTATCTCTGAAGTTGTGTTTGAGCATTTAATACAAGTGATCTAATGTAAAAACTGCAAGAAAAGCCGATCTTCAGTTTAAACATGTAATATTAACCAGTAATTATTATATTCAATAATACATAGCTTCTATTCAGTATGTGGGAATAAGGTTTTAAATGTTAAACACATGCATCAAAGGCATTTCAGTAGCTTTTACTGAAACTTTGAATTGTATTTAGTCCCTTTATGATCAAAACAAATGAATGTTAATTGTCACTCAGCAATTAACAATGAGATGAGATTATCTAGATGATTATTTTCATACTTAAAGTGTTACTCTGATGTTGCGATTATTGTTCTAATATTTTTTTTAATGTCATTTTATTCTGATTATTTTACGTTTACTTTTTTTAAGCCGGTATGGAAGAGAAGGCAAATGGCTCCGTTGACACAAAAAGGTATCTGAGATACGTTTAAGACACTCTTGATGTAAAAGGACGTGTGAGAGCAGTTTGTGACGAAACCCCTCGCTGTGACCCTGCAGCCCTGTGGAGAACGGTCAGCTGCCGGACCCGGCCAACTGGGGGGTGGCCGACGTCGTCAATTACTTCAAAGCTACAGGGTTCGAGGAGCAGGCCACAGCTTTCCAGGACCAGGTGGGCTCGGCCCCCTCCTGTTCCAAACTGCTGACAACGAGCAAGGACGTCAATCAAACACATATTCTCCCTCTGCCTGACAGGAAATCGATGGCAAGTCCCTGCTCCTGATGACGCGCAACGATGTCTTGACCGGGCTGTCGATAAAACTGGGCCCTGCGCTGAAGATCTACGAGTATCACGTGAAGCCGCTGCAGACTCAGCACCTGAAGAGCAACGTGTCGTAGCACAGCCAGCGAGTTCCGGCTCCCACCTTCAGTGACAATCGTTGTGTTGGCGACTTCAGGGACGCGTTTCTTTTAAAAAAAAAAAAAAGAACGAACGAAAGAGCTTGTTAATCCTGAAAAGAGGAAAAGAAATCAAACACCCGTCAAGTTTTTATGTGTTTGAATTGAGTCGATCAGTAACTGAGGACGATTCCACGTTTTTTTCCTCATTTCAGGAGTAACAAACTCCGGGTTTTAACTCAACCTGCTGCCGATTCAAAGACTCCTCGCCACAGAGGCACCGTAACAGGTAGATTTGTTTTTATAAAGGTCCAATCAGCTGTTTTCTTCAGCTATTCTTATTTCTGCTGCTTGAATTTTGTATTTTATTTTTTGAGTGTTTTCTTTAAAACCGTGAAATTTGGGGGTGAAATTCCACAGGTATGATTATTTGCGTGCGTACATGCGCGTGCGACTGCGTACTTTTGTGTTAGTGTGCAAAGTGAATGAATTTCTGCTGTTTTTAAAAGAAAGAAAATAACAAAAAAGAATTTGTACATAAGAGATTATATATATACAGAGAGAGAGACACAAATTGTGTTTTATCCTTCATACCTGAACTTTGATACGGCAGCAAATGTTACTGATGCATCCTGTTTTTGCCCTAAAATCTATTTATATGCTCCAAACCGCAGCTGAGTCCACAAGTCACATTTAACAATTGTTTTAGATGCAAGGAGCAAACTGAAAGCTCCGGCACACCGAAAGGATCCAGACATGGTTTGAAAATAAATATTTGTGTATATTGTCATTATTATTATTATTATTATTATGTACTTACCTGTGGTGCTTCAACACTGTTGCGAAGACAAACTGAATTGAAGTGTATGAGTGATGTGTACATGTGCAACACTGGAGTTTGAATATCTGAGACTTGCAATAAATGGTGCTTTTTTTTCTCACCAAAGAACAATATTACTTTGTGAATTTATTCCCACGCGTTCATGAATTTGTGCCGTTATACGAACATCAAGCTCCAGTTGTCGCCTTGTGAAAGGACGATGGATGTGTGTGTGAACTGGTTTTATTTGCAGCAGTATTCTCTGTTCAGGTCGAGTCCGTCACAGCCTGGCTCGCTGTCTCCTGCGCACTGTCCCCGTGATGTTTCCTGACGGGTTATCCAGAGGAAGGAGAACCTGTGTAGGAAAGAAAGTGAAAGTCACCATTTCGATCCATTTGCCAGATCGGTTGTGAGAAGTGAACCTACTTCATCTTTGTTGTCCAGGCCCATTTTCGACATGTCTATGGTGATGTAATGTTGGTTGGGCATGACAATCTCGATTTCATCCACCTGAAACGTAAACATAAAAGAGCTTGAAGGTTTCTGGGCCAGAATTGAACATCCACAGGTTTACTGGAACGTTCCGTCAGTGTAAGTGTGTGCACAAAACAAGGGCACCAATCCCATATACACCTCAATAGTTTAAATTTAAAGTAGAATTAATTCAAATATATATATATAGATTTCTAAATATTTTTAACTAAACAAAAAAATAAACTTTAAATAAGAAAGATAATGGGAAAATCAAGTTAAAATGTACAAAAAAACCCAGTGACATCAAGAAATATAACTGGAATCAAGACAAGGAAGACACTTTTACATGTGTAGCACTGATAATGAATAAATAAATACAGTGACGGTGTAGATAGCAGCTCACATTGAAATGCTTTGGGTTCTATGTTGAACGTTCATGGAGCGGATCACAAACGGCGTTTACCTCTGGGATCCTGTCCAGCACCAGGACCTGCGACTCATAAAGAGTCTTCTGCACAGACGGCGAGTACTCCCCTCGATCGTAGGGGCCAGAGAACCGCTCCGTAATCGTCTCTTGAACACATTTCCTGTCCAGGCAGTGACATGGTGATAGCTGTATTCCATTTATCTCCTCCAAATCACTTTCAGGCCTCGTCCGCATGTCGAAGAATGATGTCGGACATCACGTGGTCCCGTTTCTCCACATCTCAACACTCTATTGTCCTCCAGACCTTCACCTTGCACCCGTTGCTGCTCTGACTCCCTGGATGGGTGGAAGCTGAGCAGCCAGAGCATCACTTACCATGCGGCATCAAAGTTGACGTCTGGAACGTTGCTGTAGCGCCACCTGGCGTACACAGAGGTGCAGAAGCACCGGTCCTTGGTCTCTGGCAGCGTGGTGAAGCGGTCCCTGAGGAAGCCCTCGAACCCAGACTGGGTGGTTTTCAACACCTTCATGTCCTTCAGCCCGCTGTGAACCACCGGGACGCCTGAGAAGGACCCCGAACGTTTGTGTACAACAGAGAAAACACGTGTGACACCAGACAAAAGTCGCTGTTAATCATATTCACCATCGCGATGTTGTTCCACGTCACAGAAGCGTTGAACTTCTGGGCTGAGTATGAAGGCGTGAGCGTGGTCCACTCCGTTCTGACCGAGGGGAACAAAGGGACGCTGTGGTTCAGTCACACCCATCCCCTGATAAAACTGACGTGAACACTTCACGTATGTTCACCTTCTCCAGCCGTCGCCACGGCGCCTCCTCCATGTGAACCTGGGCCCGCAGCACATGGCTGAAGGACGTGAGGAAATGACGACAGATGTCCAGAGAGAACTGCTCGATGGTTTTTACCTGAACGGACGAAACAAAACAACATGAATATTCATGAATGTTAATACACCCAGAGGATTCCAGAAACAATCATGAATGTGCAGCTGGTCTGATAAATTATTCCTCTGATCATTGATCGTTCTCGTCCGGCGGTGCACGTTTCCCCTCAAGGACAAAAGGTCAGAGTTCAAAGGACGGCAGGCTTTGGATTCTTCATTGGAATGAAGGCGCGTACCCCCTTGAGCTTGGCCAGGGCGTGGACGGTGTTCTTGATGGTGTCGGTGGGGATGATGTCCGAGTTGTCCCCCCTCATGTAATCCTTCCGGGTCTTGAGCGTGAGCTCCACGTCGGCCTTCAGCTCGATGATGGAGTGGTGCCCCCCCTGTCTCCTGATCACCAGCACCTTCACCGAGTTCTTGCCGTAGCCGGTTCGCACAAATTCTGCATTCTGTCAACACACAGAGTCAAACGGGTCAAAGAACATATGACGGGTTGGTTTTGGGGTTTTTTGCCACATGCAGGTTATACATCTGGAGTTAGATATATCAGGTTAATGTCCCACATCTGTTTCCCGGCTAAACAGCTATACTCCACAATTTGAATTAATATGAAAAGATACTTAATCTCTAAGGACATCAAGAAAAATCACAATTTATATTTATATATATCACGAAAAAAGGGTAATTTATCTCTATGTATAATTAATCTTTATGGATATCAAGAAGGTCATTGATCCGTGTACATATTATTTAAAAAGGGTCACTCATCTCTATGTACATCAGGAAAAAGGATAATTAATCAAGAATAAAAGTCATGATCAAATCATGATTATGTCCTTCAGAGTTTTAGGAGTCAGCTGTTCTAAGAAATATGGAATTTAATACTGCACATGATCTCGTCAGCAGGGTTGCACATCCTGTTTGTCCCTGTGGTCATTGGCCCCAAACCTGTTTCAATCTGATAAAAAACAAAATGCATTCTCTCTCTCTCTCT
>JBBMJM010000024.1:1784770-1796316 GCA_037832705.1 Centriscus cristatus
TGTGTGTGTGTGTGTGTGTGTGTGTGTGTGTGTGTGTGTGTGTGTGTGTGTGTGTGTGTGTGTGTGTGTGTATATGTGTGTGTGTGTGTGTGTGTGTGTCTGGGCAGCTCAACCAAACCAAAGAGACACACTGAACGAGTTGAAGAACGAAGCATCTTTTGGGACGTAAGTGGGGCGCTGCAGCCGGGACAGTGGAGCAGAAGTGAGGACCACAGCAGTCAGCACACACCGACACGGGAACAAAACAGCTGCATGTGAAAACTTCAGCATCTGTATACAAATCTATAAAATATCTGTTTAAAGTTGCTGCCAAACAATGTTATTTCATCCTAAGATGTGATAAATGAATGTGGATTTGTATTTTTTTCCAAATGTCTTTCTCTGGGAGGGGTTCCTTTCGACAGAGCTGGTGTGCAACCACAAATCATTGTGTCCTGCTATGTTTGTGTGTTTATTTGACGGATTTTTATGTGGTATGTATGTTTTATGTGTTGTGATGTCTCCGAGGTTGCAGAGCTAACGCTGCTGTGCAGTCTTGTTCCTATCACCGTAATCGTAGTGTCAGACAGTGATTTGTGAATTCTAGCTCAACAATATGAATGTATGAATGTGTGCGTCAAACAGCTCACGATAGCATGTTCTTGGAGAAATAGTTTACAGACTGTCGCAGACTTTTTACAGCTCAGCCAAAAATGAGAGCTTGATCCTTGAATTTTTTACCAAGTCCACATGTTCCTGGTGTGATTCCTGGTTCTGCAGCAATGATGTGTGAACTTAAACAAGTGTAGATCACCTGATGGTGTTTTTTATTGTCAGATGTTGTAAATTTTGAGGGAAGACACCGTATAATCTGTCAAACCCAACAGACGTGTATGTGTTTGTACATCTTATGTCCTTGTCAACAGTGAAATGAGAATGTGGAAGATGTCATGTGACTCGTGTTAACGGGGGAACTGGCTGGCTCTGGTGTAATGTTTGCGTCATATCGTTGAGTTTGAAGTCTCATGTCAGAGTGGTGTCTGTCTGTGTACTCGCTTTGTTTATCGTGGTCGGCGTGACCACTGATGACATTTTAGCAGGTTGGCTCCTGACAGTGTTCCAGAGGTGAAAAGGGAGCGAGCATCACTGACATGTTTTTGTACAGAACATTTATTGTAAACCGCTGATGTTCGCAATGAATGAAACAATGCTGTGACTCCGTGTCCCGCTCTCACTCGTTTTCTTCCTTCAGACTCGTTTCAAGCCTGTTGCAAACTGCTGTCACCCTGTGTACATGCGTGGTTTGACAAGCTTGTCTTTTTCTGTGGAATGTGTGACTTAAAAAGTCCCATAAAGACCTAAAAACATGTTTGTTTGGAGCTCACGTATCAGGCAGTTTCTCTGACCAAGTCACCATCACCAGTTTGTTCCCAGGTTGCTACACGGTGGCAGTTTGGCCCCAAAACACAGAAGGTTGTCAAAGTCTGGGCTGTAATGTACGAGTTCCCATCCCACAGCACCAGTGGTAAGGACTTACACACAAAACATACACACACTGTCATGTTTGCAGCCTTTTTTGGTTAAACTGGTAATAAACACATGCAACTCTCAATCCTAGAAATGTGTAGGTGGTGTTCGTGGACCCCATGTTTCATGTCAGAAGGAACAGGCTGTGTATTCAGTCAGTTCTCGTGTCCTGTGAAGTTTGGTACATTTTGTGTTCTTGCGCTGTCACCTCTTCTTGTGACCATCTTCCTTGTGACTTGTTTGTTTTAGTTCCTGTTACCACAGTAATGCATGATGACAAATACCCATGCTGACTCAGGAAGGGCACAGATGGTAGCAGTGGTTTTTAATTTTATTTAATCCACACACACATTGCAGATTGATAAAGCCACTTTATAAGATGAACAACTTCCAGGTTAATTTTTCATTTGCACTTTAATAGAAGTTGCATTGAGACAAAGACTGCATGTGACAAGTGACAGGTAAAAATGTTGCTAAGCACACTGAGCAGAGCAGTTGCAGGCGAGATGGGCTTCGGCCGTTTCCCTCAGGTCAACGCTGTCGTGGTAGATGGCGCTCAGACGTTCAGGGCGGTTCAGGACGACATCTGGACGGGGGGGACGGGAGCAGAGGGATTAGGAAGTGTTTCTTCTGCCGTCTGAATGTGCTGAGATTTGACTTCTCTGACTCACCAGCAGGCAGACAGTGGAAGCCCACAGTAACGGTGGTGGTCTTGACAGGGAAGCAGCCGGGCAGACAGCGCAGCACTGGCTCAACAGAGTAACATTTGGACTCCTGGCCGTGGAGGTTTATCTGCTTCTCCAGCTTCACGGATTCCAGCTTCATGCGGCACTCTGTGAGAGAGGAGGTGACACACGTTGGCGGCGTAACGTTAAACCTAGGACCTGTTGGGATCGATGGACAAATGACTTACCAGTGGTGTCCCGGCAACTCTCTGCTGGCAGAACCCAGGAATGAGCGTAGCTGATAGCGTTCTTGGTCAGACGTCCGTTGGGGGTTTGGAATTCCTGTTTTATCTCCCCATTGGCCTTTCCACAAAGGCCACAAGTCTGTCCCTTCATCCAGTCCACGACTTTCACCTGTATGGCAAGTTGGAAAGAATCAGTGGCGTAATATTAATAATAATAATGTCTCTAAATGTGTCATCTTGTCCATAGTCACTGTTGTTTTACCCGCCAAGAGTTGTTGTCGAAGTAGACTTCCTGGAGTCCGAGGCTGGGTGCGTACACAGATATGCCCTCCTCGTTTGGTCTGATCTGGATCTTGGCTGTCGAAACAATTAAACAGTTTTCAAGTTACAAACAGGTAGGAACTAGTAAGTTAAGAATGAAAGTTGATGTCCCCGTTAAAAGAACTTGTTATTGGAACCACTTTTTAAAATTCCATGTTGGTGGTGGTGTGTTGAATAAGAATAAGAACCTGTTGGATGCTGGTACGGCAGGTTGTTGATGGGTATTTCCATTCCGTTAACCTTCACAATCACATCAGTGTTCTTGGGATACAGGTCGATGTCACTAAAATAGACAAACGAGAGTTAGTTTTGTCACCATCGTGGATGAAACGCCCGTTTTCTTCATGCACACTCACATGTCAGCGATTTTAACGTTGACAAAGTTCTGTTCTTTTTGATCCTTCTTCAGCAAGACCATGAATTTCATCTCCTCTGTGCAGTCCTGTGCCAGGATCTGGTAGCAAGACAAGGGCATCTCGTTCTTGTATCTCCTGTTGTTGAACGTGGTCAGCGTGTCTCTGAGGAAGCTGCATTCAGCTGAGAAGAAAAACAACAATAAAAGGTTATCGTCGTTTCACATTCTCCTGTTCATGGGTGAGTTCATGTTCCGTCATCATCAGGTCATCCATCACCTGCACCAGCCTTTGAGAAGAAGTAGTGAAGCTTGTCAGCGACATCGTCAAAGGGGGTGAGTCCGGAGATTTGCTCCAGTGGCAGGGCAAAGGGCAGATGCAACGCCAGCTTGTAGAAAGTACGCTGCAGACAAGAGGTGCCAGTGATGAGTCAGCAAAAAGGAGAGTTCAGCCTCCATCTTCGAGGGACCGCTTGATTATCCCCACCGTCGGTGCTTTAAAAATGAAGTCGATCGTCTTCTCGGACGTGGCGGCCACTGTAACTGACAGCTGATTGACGCTGTTTTCGTCCTTCCCTTTGATCAGACCAGCCAGCACGTAGGCGGGGATGTACTCGTAAACCCTGAGAGAGACGTTTTCAACATCACCCATTTGGCTTTGTAACACAGTGAAAAGAGTTTTCGTCAACGCACATGTCGGCGTAGATCTTAGTGTAGCGCATCACCGCAGACGGTAGAACCTTCCAGGCCACCCTGAGACGAGCTGCCGGGCTCCGAGCCAGAAGACCCGTCTCGGCTGTGATCACGGTGTCGAACTGCTTGCATTGTGCTCCCCACGTAATCTGGGCCTGTTTGAAGATGCTGAGCTTCAGCTGCTTGTGACGGTGCAGTTTCTAGGCTCGTCTCGTCTGGGACGGAACTCCTCTCACCTTGACTTTGTGTTTGCTCAGCAGAACTCCATCAGCACATAACTTCCAGTTGTTGTCAGCGGCCAGGGCAGCCAGGATGAGCTGAATCCTGGCGGTGGGCCTGTCCAAGTAGGCGGCAAATTCGTATCCCTCAACCCTCTTGTCTGCTCTGATGGCACGGGCGACGACGGCAAAAACAGGAGCAGCTTCAGCGCCGAGGAACTTTTTCTGTGGAGCGACATGGGGTGTTAATCCCTGGACAGATCAGGGCGGATCTGGGACAGGAGACGTTTGTGTGTCACCTTTGCGTAGATGGCCTCAAAGCTGGAGGCACTGCTTCTGCTCCTGGAAGCTGCTGTTGAGGTAGCTTGAGGGTTCAGAGTCTGGAACAACAGAATGTCAAGACGTCGGTTAGGCTTGTAAAGAAGCTGGTATGTGACCAAGTGTCATCGAAACAACTCGACGTACCTCCTTCTTGTGGTTCTTCTGGAACTTGTGTTGGTAAATCACTCTCTGTCGAGGGGAAACGTAGTTTTTAAGCAGTTCCACGGTGCGATGAATCACACAGAAGGCGATTTTACAAAGTCACCTTTGAGACACGAGCACTGGAGCGAGAGGAACTGGAGCTGGCACTGAACAGAGACGCGAAACTAGATGCAGAGCTGGTTCTGGAGGAGCTGCTGACGGATCTGGAGGATCTGCTGCTGACGGATCTGGAGGAGCTGCTGCTCTTACTGCTCCTGCTGCTGCTGCTCCTGCTGCTGCTGCTCCTGCTGCTGCTGCTCCTGCTGCTGCTGCTGACACGGGACGAGGAGCTGTGGGAGGACTTTGACTGGAGGCTGGACCGGGAGCTTCTGGAGCTGGAGGAGGAGGACGAGGTGATGTTCTTCACACCGGGAGCCAGGATTTTGTTCAGTTTCATTAACATTGGTGCTCCTTCAACAATTTCCTCTTGATCCAGATCAATGGGTTTAATGATGATCTCAGCAGCCTTTGGTCCAACTCGAATCTCCAGCTCCAGTCTTTCGATGGCGTCACCTTTGACTAGAGACAACATTCGGTGTCAGCTCTTTGCCGGGTGAACACGCAGTGTGAGGCCTTGTGGTACAAGCTCTTACTTGGTTTCACAGACATGGCGACAGAGTGCTTTCCAGCCAGTTTGTACAGAGCCACGTCCCTGATGTAAGCAGCGTTTTCTGTGGCCAGCTTGAAGCAGGTCTTCAGCCCAACAGCCCACGTTTTAACACAGTACTTTTTTTCTTTGTTTTTAACGACGGGCTTCATGTCAGCTGCCATGTCTTGGTTCAGGATCTCAGAAGACCTCGACTACAAGACAAAGACAAAAGAGTTATATCTTGACTGAGGATACAGTCGTCGGGGGTCTTAACGGGTAAAATGTTTCAAGCTCACCGAGCTAACGGCAGCAGAGGAGGAAAGCTTCGATGTCAGAATCTCTCTTGAAATGGACTTCAGGGCTTTGGCAGGGATGATGGGAGTGATCCTCTCTGCAGCGAGATCCTCAATATTTCTCGCCACAGCGACGGTCTCAACCCTGATAGGGGACAAACGGCTTCATCATCCTCATTGTCTGATAGGAGACAGCTTAGATCGGGTTTGGAGGATTGTCTTACTGCACAGCTGCAACGTGTTCTGGTGCGGAGACGGGCAGAGCCTCAAACTTGAAGTGACCCTCGGTGATGTCAATTCTTGCAGCAACTTTAGCTGGCAGAATGGAATTGAGCTTGGCTCGTGACAGCAGGGCAGCCTGGAGGACAGCCGTGTTCACTCCCATCACAGCAAAAGTGTTCACCACAACGCTGAAGGCAGAAGAACATTTCCGTTTAACATTCCCACATTCCTCGCCTTCTTGAGCTTTCATTTCTGGTTGTTTCCCCACCTCGGCCGGATCTCAGTCTCCAGCTGCACGTCGGTCTTCAGAAGATGAACGAGCTGGAAGTTTTCTGGCAGAGCTGGTGTCGTGGTGGCCTTGACTAACGAAACAGTAACAAACCAGAATCGGATGTCAGGCACTTCGATGAGTGAGTCATAACGGATGTAGATTACAGAAGTAGACAAGCAAGATATGAGGGAGAAGCTGGGACTGTGTTCGCTGTGGCACCTTCGTTTCTTCTCACCTTGAACAGCTGCAGCAGCCACAGCAGCAGTGTAAAGACTCAGTTCCATTGGGAGTCCAGCAGCGGTGGGCAGGATGCGCCTCGCTTCCGTCGCCAGAAGAGGCTTAGCAACGTTGAAGGTCGTGCCGGCTAGCAGAGCCCTAACAGCATTCCTACCAAGTGTCTGAGCAGCAGGCCCGGTTGCGATCTGTCGAGAGAGACGCCGACTTTACTCAATCGTGGCAAATCGCTTGTTTCTCTATTTTCGTCGGAGCTTGAGAGACTGCGAATCATACCGCGATGGCCTGGTCAATCAAGGTTCGGTCGAAGTTGGCAAAAGCGATTTCTTGGCCAAAGAACTTGACATAGACGGAGGCCAGAGGAGCGCTCTTGGGCAGAGACCTCCACTCAGACAGCTTTGCAAAGAGAAAATATAAAATCCAGCGTGTGAGCGGTGTCAAGTGTCTCACCGGGTGCCTGAGCAGGAGTGTCGGTAGCTTACAGCCTTAATGACACGCTTCATCTTGGTGATTCTGTCTTCATTCTCGGTGACAGGGTTTTTCAGAAGGGCCTCCTGGAGCCCCTCGCCTCTCACGCCAATCTAGGACCAGGAGAGTCGCCCTGAAGACGTTTGTCAAGAAGCAGAATATTGCAGACGGAATCGAATCTTTTCCTCCTACCTCCAGGACATCCGCTGCAGCTCCAGCAAGGTAGGCGCTGGTCTTCAGCACGACAGACTTGGGCAGAACGGTGGCAGCATCATTGATGTAGAACGTACTGGCAGCAGCACCAAGCATCAATGGATCTGAGAGATTTTTACAAGCAGTTATATTTTTTGTCGTAGACTAAAGAGTTGGCTTTCATTCGATTAGGAATTGGCATTACTGTTGTAGATGTCCATGTGTATGGCTTTGCTGAAACGTAAACTCAGTCTGTCCATCCTGGGGCTCAAGATTTTGATGGCTACGTTGCAAGCAGCGGCACTGAAATAAAAAGATGACAGCGGTGGGTGAAGAGGCACGAGTCCCTCCTTCAGGGGGTGGTGGCTCTTACACGGAAGCGTGGATAGCGGCAGTGCTTCTGGTCAGGGACTTCATGTGGGAATAAGTGAAGCTCGCGACCTGCCGATTCTCCTCCATCTTCACGATGTTGGCGAGAGTTGTCACCAAGCCCATTGGCGGCCGCGTCTCGAACAGCACGATGCATGCAAGCATACGCAGCTCTGGGTGAAGAGCCTTGTCCATGTAGAGTTGAAGAGCCAAATCCTGGATCTGGATTCAGATTGGAAAGGACAATGAGAGTTGAATTCACTGAGAAAAAAAAAAGTAGTTTGAAAGATTTGCAACATGGTTTGGATTCTTACCTGTCTGGGTTCCCTCTTTGCGATGTTCCTCAAGGCCATTATGGCATCAGCGTGAACTCTCATGGGAAGGGCAGCAGCTGCGGTGCCATGTATGGGCAGAACCTTGGTGATTGGCTTCAGGCTCGTAGGGTGACCGGCATTACCCAGAACCTTCAAGTACAGGACGATGTCCTGGGTCTCGTCCTTCGCGACAGCCTGCGCGAGAAGCTCCTGGATGGGCTGTCGGAGAAAGGAAGTGGATCCAGTGTCACGTTGGTAAACAGGCCGACAGACATTATCGTATGAAATGTATTTCACCTTGATGAACTCTGCGGGGCAGGCGACCTTCTCGACGCAGTATTTGGAAATCATGGTACCGTAGCCCAGGTAGGCAATCTCACGCAGGACTGGGTTGGCAACGATCTTGTTGTTGACTGTAAGAGCCTGTCGGAAAGATTACGTCAGTTTATGGCCGCACGTTTGTCAGACGTCAGAGGAACCCGTTGTTCTCACCTCGACCATCTTGATAGCTTCAGTGTTTGCAGTCACCATGTGCATCGATGCAATCAGTGCCTGGGCAGTCTCAGTGACAGTCAGTTCATCAGCCGTAAATTTCTCCTTGATGAATCTCAGGGCTGCTTGAGTTCCGATGGCGGGAATCGCATCCAGGAGCCACTGCCTGGAAAAGAGCAGATAGTACATAGTCCTCTTCTCACATGTTTATACCCGTTTGTCAACGCCGAAATTCACCTGTAGGCTGGTTTGTTTCTGTATTGACGCCAGAGCATCTCCAGGTCTTCAAACTGGGCAGCACGAAGGAGTTGGATGAGCTCCAAGAACTTCAGAGGGGCGTCTTCATGGACCCGCTCCACGTTGTGGGTGATCAGATGGTTCAGAACCTCTATGACCTGCAAAACGAGGAAGGTACGTATCAAACGTGGTAAAGAAATCCCTTTTTTTTCTCCCGCTGGCCTCTTAAAGAAGTACATAAGGATACCTGGGCCTGGACGTTGTTGATCTTCATGAGCTGAATGGGTGTCTGAAGAAGTTCGGTGGAAAACTCATACTTGAGAGAGCCGCGTTGAAGGTACTGGGCTTGAACAGGCATGATGGGGGTTCTCTGAATGTCCAGGAAGACAAACGTTTGCCTTGAAAGAACAAATAAGATCAACAACACATTAGTGCAGCTCCTGAAAATCTAAATCCATTTTCAATTTTTTAAAAATTTTTTATTTTTACTTGGTCTCCATCTGAGCAGCTCCGTTCATCTGAGAGAAAGGTGAGAACTGAATCAGCTCGTTGACAGACGCCTCCAAGATCAGGAAGCCACTGGTAACTGGTTTCAGAACGTAGTTGTATGCTGTCGCCCCTCTCAGGTTCTTTGAATCCTGCGAAGACAAACACGTCGCCTCAACATACGACGTCTGCGGTGTCACACCTCCTCCACAAAACGGGTTTGACCTTCACCTGCTGGCACTTGGCGCACATCTCAGTGTAGGCCAGCCCCATATCCTTCACGATCTTCTCGTGACAGTGGTTCAGATCCCTGGTCTTTGTCAAATGGATGCGTTCAGCCTTTTCGTCTTCGGAGATGGCATAGAGGGTCTTGCACACACCCTGAGCTCCAGCCTGATTAGAAAGGATACTCTTGCTTAATGACTTGGCATTTGCTTACGAGGAAGAATCGGTTTCCTACATACACAATTTATAGTACACGTTCGAGGTTGTTACCTCCTGCAACTCGTAGACGTTCTGCGTCTTCTTGATGTTGAGCTGAAGGACGTTCAGGATACCTCTGTAGATGTTCAGCACCATGACGGAGACTCCCTCAGGGGCTAACATTTTTCCAACGACACCGTTGGCATACTCAAACTTAATGGGAGTCATAAACTGAGCTGCCAGGGCTGAAGTCAGCTTGGTCGCTGGTGTGAGAGGATCCTTTGGCCAAACACCACTGTACTCAAAGAGCTCCGGTTCCTCCAGCTACAGTTTGTAGAAAAAAATCACATTAATTGCAGCATGGTTTGCTTGTAACAAGTGTTGTCTGGAAGCGGTTTGGATTTGTACCTTCAGCATGTACATGTTCTGAGCTGTGTTGCTGATGAGAACTTTGGTGCTGACTTTGAGCCCTGCCTTCGCCAAACCTTCCTCTGGCAGACCGCCCAGGAGCAGTGCTTCATACTTGTACACGTAGGTCTTACCAGCAGCAAAATCAGGTACTGGGAGAACAGTTTCACTCAGTGACAAACATCCTAACCCAAAACGACACTAGAAAACCTCTGTCATTAGAGGCCGATACTCACCAAGGTTATGATGTTGACCAGCTGAAATAAATGAATACAAGAATCATATGATAATCGTAAATACGATCAAATTTAAAGCACCTTCTTTGGAAATTCTTCATCTAATCTGGTAACGTGTTATTCGAGGTCATTTTAACTAAAAGAAGAATAACTTGAAGATGTGCAGCTGGAAAGAAAGGCAGTAATTTAAATTGGGTGCCGGTGTATAAAAGTAAATGGAAGTGGTACTCACCCACGAGGGCCAGAGTCAGGGCAAGAACAACCACTCTCATGGTGGAAAGGACTGTGACATCGGGCAGTGCTGGGCCGTCTTTTATACGCAAATTTTAGATGACTAAGCACCGCAGTGTACTTGGCCGGTATGCCAAGTCAAAGTTTAGTGTCAGTTTCAAATGTCTTGCTGTGTCACACAGACAAAGTTCATTGAGATTCTTATTGGGGGTTGGACCTTTTTTTCTTCTTCCATGTTCTGCTTAAAGATACTTAAACATGCAATTTTAATGTATATACACAATTAAATAAACATCTGCAGAAGTGTGGTGATACAAGCACTGTATGTTTACTAGATGTTAATTGGAATAGCAGGTATTCTACTCAGAGGGGCCCCCTCCTGATGGTTTTTTGATTTGTTCGTCTTCCCATATTCATAACAATGCCATTCATTAATAAGCGGTTGGTCATTACTGTGTGCGGCATCTCGTCATATCGTGGCTGAAATGTACTTTCAAAGTTCACACAAGGGGGCACAATGACTATGGATGTTTGCTCACTTTGTTTGTGTTGGTCAAGGTGACCACAGATGACCTGACATCTAACAGGTCTGTATTTGACAGGGTGTCAGCTGTGAGGTGGGGATGACTTGGGAGAAGAGTCAAATGTTTATTTTCCTCATTTTGGGTTCACCATTGGAACAAATACTCTGTCTTTTATTTTTCAAAAACATACAGAAAGCTGTGACAGTCCATCTTCATCCAATAGTTACAGCATGTAACAATATTAATTGGTGTATGTACGGGTGCATCCCAAAAAATGACAATATCATGGAAAACCACAGTAAACCATGTATTTTCTCCATTCATTATATGTAAACTGAAATATTTCAAGGACAATTTCATTTACATGTTTTTAATAATTGAAAATGTAAAAAAAAGTTTAGACTATTTGAGTATTTAGTGATTTTAGTAAAACACTTATTATTAAGTGTGCGTGTGTGTGTGTATGTGTGTGTATGTGTGTGTATGTGCGTGCGTGCGTGCGTGCGTGCGTGCGTGCGTGCGTGCATGTGTGTGTGTGTGTGTGTGTGTGTGTTGGGTTACATGTCCTGTCGTGTAACAAAGGGAATCTGTGCTGTGCTGATCTGACATGTAATGCACACCTGGGATGAAATAGAAAGAAATAAAGTAGATCTGATGTAGATGAATAAATATGCCACAGTTTTAATGTTTTTATTCCAGTTCTGATGCATTAGATCATTTATCCTTTCAAATCGCCGACTGTGTTCATTTTTGCTTTCAAGCTGCTCATCCCCTCTTCTACAAAGGGAGATTTATTCCTCTAACAGCTGTTCATGTGAATGTTGGGTTTCTCTGAAATAGTCAGTTTGCTGATAAAAGACACCTTTTATTTGTGACAAAAGGGCTAACACAGAAACAAACAAAAAGATTTGTAAACAAATTATGATTCCAAATTCCAAAAATGTTTGTGCATATGAAGGTTTTGGTTTTGAGTCTTGAAGATGGAGGAAGTGTCCTCATTGGTGTGCAGAGACTCCCGGTGCCGTCAAACTATTT
>JBBMJM010000024.1:1824530-1841083 GCA_037832705.1 Centriscus cristatus
AAGAGAAATACGATATTATTATATTGATATATACTTAGATGTTGGCATTGAAACACTGCTCAATATAACGTTCTTTATACTAAGGTCAATAATGATATCAAAGTGGAATCATCACCTGAGAACTAAATGTAAAATTTGAGTGTCTGTTTAATTCTACCAGGAAAATTTTAAGAACTTACTAATTGTCAACACGATATGGGTCCTGCCATCGGCATAGGATCATATTTTTTTCAGAACAGATTAGTTTTGATTTCATTATATGCTATACTTCCTATTCTGGTTCTCAAAGATTATCAGAGCAGACAATGAATCAACAGAGTAATTAATTTCTAAAAATGAATTACATTACTAAAATCTAGAATGTTAAATGTACGTCTAACAGTATTTGTTGGATGTTAACAGATGAAATGGTTCAATATATGACATACTGATTTTTTACTAACATTTACACTAGTCCAATTGTGCAGACATGTACGTGAAAAGTTTTAGCTGTGTTGTGTTGCAGTGGGCTCAGTGGAAACGATCTCTTTCCATTAGAACGGGATGAATTTTTAATGAGGCCAATGAAAGGGAGCAGTGGGAACGTTTTTTCCATATCTCTGCACGAGCCATAATCAATTGAGGGAAGATGAAAGTTGCCCAGCCCCTGGTTTCCTTTCGAGTGGCATGGGGTCAGATTAAATCTAATTTAATTCACACACACAGCAGTGGTTCAGGTGTGTCACACCAATTTCCCTCCAAATTCATTATGAGGATTAAGATTAGCAACAGCCTGTGTCATCCTTGTTGTTTTCTTTTTTGTTGTTTTTCATTTTTGTTTTTTTTTTAATTTGGCAAAGCTCATAATCAAAGCATTAAACAGGCATTGGCTGGATTATAATTTTGTAATATAGAACTTGCTTTTGTATGCTTTTATATTCTCACAAACTGGGATGTCTTTACTATTGTTGTGTAATGACAAGCACAATACTAATAATGATACTTTCCGTGAAAACACAACCAAGCTGTTCAACAAATATCCATTGTTGCACAAGTGGATATAAATAATGCAACAGCTGTGTACATTTATGAATGTTCAAGAAGACGGCGGTTTTTGTTCCCTGTTGGTGTCTTGGGCACAGAGATTGATTATACAGTGAAGAACACATTAGCTGAAGTCATCACTTCTAGTTTCTACTTCCAGAAGCAAAGAAAGACTTCACTAGCATCTGAGAATCAGAGTCAAGGTGTCAAAAGCACACGCTTGGCCAATCAGGTCCCCTGGCCTATTGCTTGGCAACCATAAAGAGGAGGGAGGGAGCAAATTGACAATACAAAAATAGCACATCAATAGCCTGGTGTCTGAAAAAAAAAAAGAAGACACACATGTTGGTGAGGCTATAAATAGCCGCCTGACGTCTGAACATGTAGTTGTACACTACGGTATCTCAGCCTGTAATGTTGCCTACGCACGACACATTTGCATCAATGCAAATCCAGCAGAGGTGCTGCCACAAATGACTGTGGTGAGATCAGTCGCAGACATGAAACTATTTGAATGTGACAGTGGTTAACTGCTGTGGAGACAAAAAACAACTGACCTCCTTGTGTCACTGTTCTGTGTAAAAAAAATAAATCCAAAAATAATAGTCATTTACATTTACTGGAGTAATACGTGGCCCGAGGTGGATTCATCACGTCCAGTTCCCTTTCACCGGACTGCTCAAAAACGAGTGCGATGCGTGGGTGATCAAATCAAGTGGAGATAATGGGACATCAATCTGAAGCAGCTTCTCGATGCCTATTTTTATCTGCCCCCCTTCCCCACCTCCTCCCCCATGTGGCGATGGACACCAACGACCTCCACATTATAGTTCCACTGTATTAAAATTAAAAGGTGTAGCGATAGTAGAACCTTAAAAGGCTTTATCCGGGTTGTCTTATCCACCAGACATCTCCTGGGGAGGCTGGCCGTTGCCGTGGTAACCCTCACAAATGGCAACTGACGTCAAGAAGGTAGGAGAAATACCAGGGAGAGCCGGAGCTGCTATGCATAATGGATTATTGAAAAAAGGGCCCTCTTGAAGAGTATGAAGTGACTTAAATATGCACGCTTTGCTAGGCTCACCACCAATGCTCTCACTCACTCTCTCTTTGTTTCTGGGATGAAGAAAATAGATGTTGACAGTTGCAGGGTTTCACTTGCAGTCTGGCACACAATTGACCCGGCTGAATAAAAAAACATCTTGACTCAAACACATTTTATGAATTATCTGTAACAGTGCCATGACCTTCTTTTTGTGAATTCCCACAAATTCCCACCCTGGCATGTTTTTTTTCTGTATTTCTAGTGTTCTGATGCAGAAAAGTCCTCTGTATTGATTAATTTTGAGCCTCAGCTCCCCTCAGCTTGAGGGGAGCCTCAGCTTTCAGGACCCTTGTGGGTCCACACTGATATATAGGTTCAGAAATCATCACTTTGGATCATGTCTGCAATCGGAACCGCTGACGGTTTTGTCCCCCGTGGCTGTTTCTTGTCTAATCTCAGTTCTATTGTTGGCCCGTGAGGGACTGTCACGGCAGAAGCTTGGTGAAGTGTCCTCATCGTCTCTGTGATAACGCCTCTCATGTTGTGTTGGAGTCACACTATTGACAAGTGGGACACCGATTTGTGGAGTCAGGTCAGTCAAGTGTCGCTGCTGCCCTCAGTAACACAACAGGAACAAACGCTCGCACACAGAATGTCTTTTTAAAATGAGTGTGACAAGGAACATTCATGTCATAAAATCAGTGGTCTGTGGCGATTACAACATCCTCAACTACTGTCCAACTTTACTCATTGCTGAGTGCAAAAATAAATGAGTAGTATACGAAATTATATAAATGAAATTTAATGTGTATGGACATCTGTTTGGTTGCACACATCTGTTACTGAACAGGTTCATTAAATACAGAGTGAACAGGGCTTAAGATCCTGGTAGGTTCAAACAAAGATACCAAGACAAAAAGCAAGAGGGGAATCCAACATTCTTCTGGAAATCAAGGTTGCATCAAGCAGTATGAAGCATGAACCGACATGCTCCGAGCTTCCAAATAAGTGACTCACACATTTGTAAAATTTTAAAGTCGTGAGGAACAGCTGTGGGGTGTCAGTGCCACCCTTTTTCACAAGCTCATTGACAGCCGCAACACCAGATGATCATTATTGTCGTCATGAGCCAAGTTTGGCTTTTTGACCAGCAATACTGCCGAGTCATCTAAACCCCCCCTAAGAATACAGATTTCACACCAGCTTGACAAGATCAAAACCCCAAATTTCAGCCTCCAGGGTTTAGTTAAGTCAGTGGAATTGTCGCTTTGCATCCACGCCCGTCTCTGCTTTCATCCACCCAAAGCTTTAGGTGCAATTTCAATGTCTGAAAAAATTATTTTTAATTTTAGTAGATTTCCTTCTGTAGAAGTGTCCTTGAGACTTAACTTGACATTTCATATTCAGTCACATAGACATAAAAGCAGCACTTCACATGGATACCTTTAAAAAACCATTAACAAAATAGAAGCTTCCAAACCTTTTGAAAGTGTAGATGAGCCGCGGAACAAGTGTAGGTCCAATTTGGAGCAGATTGTGAGTGGCTGGGTGTGGGTTCTTCCTTTGGGAAGAAGAGCGCAGATGCTTCGAGGAGGAGCAGTAAATGGAGACGGGCAGAGCTGGAGTACGAGGTGGGGAGTCTCCTGAGTGGGAGGGCGAGCATATGGGGGGCATGAGGATGGGAGATGGAGTAGTATTTCTTTTAAAGGCACAGAGTTCTTTTCTTCAGGAACAAATCAACAAGAATTACTGAAGATGTCCGCTGTCAATGAAGCCACTACTTTACTCTCTGTTTGGGACAATGATGTGTCATTGCAGCATCCAGCAAGAATCATTGGAGCATAATGTGTTAAATACATTTGTCTCATAAAGCTCTCTTGCCATGCAAAAAAAAAGTTTAAAAAAGGAAATCACGGATGGTTTGTCGAAAGAAAAGGCTGACAAAGCCCATGTGTTCACAAGAAGCCGTTTTATTTGCGGTTTTAAAGGGACATTGCACTTTCCATCAACTGCACATCTTAAAGAGACGTTATTCTTAGCGACCTTCTTGAAAATGTCATTTTAACATCTTGACAAGAACCATCTAAGCAGCCAGCGATCCAGTGCTAATTGCAAAACAATTTCTGTCGTTAAAATCTAATGAATGAGGTGAATATTTCAATTCAGTCCTCTAGCACACACTCTTCATCTCTAAGTGCCTCTTAGAAAAGTTCACAGCAACATTAAGGGGAATAATTTGACCTTCAACACAATATAATTTCCAAACCGTTATATCAAATCCACGATTCACAACAAAAATGATCAGTTTGACACAACATGACGAAATAACCAAAATTTGTTGAAACTTCAAACTGACCTTTCTGAATGCAAAGATGTTTGCTTAGAAACCCTGTTCCAGTAGAAAACACTTGATTTCAGACTAATCAGGCCCTAAACAACACACCGACCCGACTGGGGCTTCACTCAAACTTGATACCCTGGGCCAGAGGAAGATCTTTGCTGTAGTTTATGGTGCAGGTGGATCGCCTCATGTACTGCTTCCATGAGTCGCTGCCCGACTCTCTTCCACCCCCCGTGTGTTTCTCGCCACCAAATGCCCCTCCGATCTCTGCTCCGCTGGTGGGAATGTTGACATTCACAATGCCGCAGTCAGAGCCTTTTGGCCCGAGCCAGCGGAAAACCCGTCCCATATCTTTAGTGAAGATGCTGCTGGACAGACCCTGCTGGACCTCGTTGTTCCAGGCGAAGGCCTCCTCTTCCGTCTTGAACTTGAGGACGTAGAGGATGGGGACAAAGGTTTCGGTGTGGACGATCGGAGCGTCGTGGGCCAGGCCTGTGATGATGGTGGGCTCCACGTAGTTGCCAGGACGGTCCATCACCTTTCCTCCGCAGACCACCGTTCCGCCCTGCTGCTTGGCCTGTTCGACCGCTGCCAGATACTGCTGCACCGCTTGCTTGGTGTGCAGAGGCCCGTACAGCGTCGTGGGATCCCAAGGGTCTCCGATGCGGACTTGTCTGTAGGCCTTGGTGATCCGCTCAACCACTGCGTCATGAACACTCTCGTGCAGCATCAGTCTCCTGGTCGTGGTGCAGCGCTGCCCGGCTGTTCCGACAGAGGCGAACACAGCCGAGGGAACCACCAGGTTCAGGTCAGCGTCTTCGAACACGATGATGGCGTTGTTGCCGCCAAGCTCGAGCAGCTTGCGACCGAATCGCTCTTGCACCATCATGGCCACCATCTTGCCGACGTGGGTGCTGCCGGTGAAGGACACCAGATCCACCCGCTCGTCCTTCGCCATGGCTGTGCCGATATCGGCACCTCCACAGGTCATGGAGCAGATGGCGCCGGGCAAGTTGTTCTGCTCCAGCACCTCGGCGACGATCTTGGTGACAGCAACACTTGTAAGAGGTGTAGTCGGGGCCCCCTTCCAGAGGCAGACATTGCCGCAGGTCAGAGCGATGGCGTTGTTCCAGCCGTAGACCGCCACAGGGAAGTTAAAGGCGGTTATGATGCCCACGAGACCAACCGGGTTCCACTGTTCAATCAGGGCATGGCCTGGTCTTTCTGAAGGCAGGACCGGCCCGCCGATCATTCGAGACAGACCGACGGCATAATCACAGACATCCACATATTCCTGAACCTCTCCGACCCCCTCGACATAGATCTTCCCCATCTCCAGAGACACCAAGCTACCGAGAACTTTGATTTTCTTTCTTAGTGCATCTCCAATCTGCCTCACAATCTCCCCTCTCTTAGGAGCTGGAATATCTGCCCACATCTTCCAAGCCTCCCTCGTCTTCTGAACAGTTTCTTCATATTCGGCCAAAGTAGCCTGGGTCACTCTGGCAATCGGTTCGTTGTTGGCAGGGCAGTATGATGTGATGACCTCCCCGCTGCCTCCCCAGCTGCCATTGTAAACACCTGGGTTGTCCTCAGACAGGCCCAGCTCTTTCAGCCAGGCGTATTTGGGCTGGTTGATGAGAAGACCAGACATGGCTGCGGACTGCTGGCTGTGGCCTGATGCAAACGAATTTCTCAAGAGGAGCCTTCCGTGTCGGGCAACGGTCAGGGTGAGGCAGCGCTGCATGGGTGCTGAAAGTGAACAAAGTTAAAAATTAAGTGGAAAGTAGTTTGAAGAACATTCAATCAATAACAATCTCATCCGGATCATGCAGTAGTGATTATTTGCAAAGTACATTTAAAGTGTGTTTTGTCATGTCATAAATTTATATTATTTTAATTATAAGCTAGATTTTAATGTTGGATGGGATATGGGATACTGAAAACATATAGTTTCAAATAGTCACCAGTGACATGAATAAATGAGCAACATTTTCAATGGTATATTTAGTGAACAGTTCAACCAAACTTAATAATATTGATCTGGAATTAAATCTGTTTACATGTGCTATATGATATTTTTGTCCATCTCCAATTAAAATACTTAAAAGATATTTCAACTATTTTTTTCCAATATCAAAATTCAATAAATTATAGCCAAACGTGCTACATGGATTTCAAGGGCCAGGGCCTGATCGCTCATTACATAATTCAATTTGAGTCACATTTATTCTAAATGACATTTTAGACACAAGTAATCGATGACGTCCTTACAGAGGTCGTTAAAATAAAAGTGCATATACCACACATTGTGAGTATTGTGTGTATGTGCTAGGACTAGGTACCTATATGTCAAGTGAGACTGGTAAACATATCTAATTATTTTAAAAGTGTTTGTAAGTTGTTATGTAATCTTCGCTCTTCTTACTGTCCTGCCACACAGTCTTTCAACCATGCCCCTCAGCACGTGCACCTATTGCCGTCAGAACTTTCACTTCTTTACGTTTCTAGAAGTTCCTCGGATATTTTCAGCTGACTTTTAGCCAGTCACGATAGTTTCAAATACATCTTAAGTTTCCAACTGTTGCGTCTTAGTCAGTTACAAAGCGTCATGGTGGACGAGATCAACGCATGTTGTCGCGTCCAAACGACCGTGACTGAAGGTCCTATCGTCTACATGCACTGACATCACCGTGCAGTTAAGACGACGATACTTAAATCAATGTCCCGTCAGTTTCTATACTTCTAAATAAGTTTCTCCCACAACTTAAACTGAGTTTTTCCTCACTTACGTCGATAATAAGTCCACAGAGCCACGTCCACTAGAGCACGGAGGTTTGGGGGCACTCAATAAATACGTCACAGCGCAAGGCTGCTCTGCTGCGCTCTGATTGGTCCGTGGCATCGACGCACTGTGGCGCCTGCTTTGTTAGACTCATCCATGCTAACAGTTCCTTTGTTGTGATTGCCCCTTTAGCTGTTGTGATTTTGCTGGAATAACCCACAGAAAGAACGACACCGTTGTTATAACTTGGAGGATGAGTGGCGGAGTGTATGGAGGCGGTGAGTCACACCTAATGTTACAAATAAATCAGTGGCTTGCGCATTCGGTAGCGCTAGCCAGCATTATAGCTAGCAACTCATGGTAGCTCTGCTACCGCTAGCTCCGTGTTTTAATAAGCTACGTTCTTCCTAACGTTTGAAGCGTCCTGAATATGATTCAATTCAAAAAAGCTCATTTCTTGTGATTTATGCCACCATTTCTTCGTCCACAGACTTGCTAGTTAGCTAGCTTGCAAGTAAATGAATGAAAGTGGGCTTGGCGAGCTCCTGCTCAGTTACAGTCGTAACTCGTCGGTTTTATCAGGTCATGTGTTGTCCTACGCGCAAATAAATGGAGTTGAGACTTATCGTCACAATCAGTATTACTGGTCTAATGCATTGTTAATTGCATTTCAGCATTATAACTTTGGCATGCAATGAATCGTCGTTTAAATAGGCAATTATAACCTTGCATCACAATGGTCTTTGAGTTGTATACATATAAGAGCGCAACCATTCTACACAACTGGCCGTAGTTTATCACTGTGTAAGGACACAGTAACACACCTATGGTAAACAGTACGATACCACTGTAACCCAATTGCAATTTGAGAGTCAGACAGTGCTGCTATTAAAAGGAGGCGTGGGCCTTTGGAATACTAGTTGTCATACATGCATCATCTAACATGGATTGTAAACTAATGTCATGGACATCTGATGATTTGTGTCCAAATGCCAAAGATTGTACTGAAGTCCCGATAGTTTTCGAGTGAGTGATAGATATCACCACATTCATGGATGAAATAGAAGTGACATTGTCACATTGTTGTTACAGCAATTTACTGAACTTGTTATTTCTGCAGATGAGGTGGGAGCTCTGGTGTTCGACATTGGCTCATACTCTGTGAGAGCTGGCTACGCGGGAGAAGACTGTCCCAAGGTAAGTGGATCACTCATATGACCTGATTAACTATGTGTCTTTTTTTTCATTCTTCTTAGAATTTTCATCTTCACTCCAGGGATAATGTCAAGAAATGAGGGCTTTTACCCGAGAGACAGATGATATAAATTGAGTTCAGAACTTGGTGCTTCTGATTCATTTTGCATGTTATATCAGTTTGATAAGAGTCAGATGGTCACACACAGGGCTTTACATACTTTTCTATGTGCAAATGCCGAAGTATGACAGACAAGCTAGCATACACTTGAAGTCCATTTACCATAATATGAATGTATTTGTATCAGGACTGGGATGAAGAGGATGTATTTTGTTGGTAAGAAAAACATCCACGTGTACACACATTTCTTGACATGCATGTGTCCTGTCTGTCTGTTGCTTGGCCCAGGCGGACTTTCCCACAGTGATAGGTGTGACTCTTGACCGGGAGGATGGCAGCACTCCAATGGAGACGGATGGTGACAAGGGCAAGCAGAGTGGAACCACCTACTACATCGATACCAACCAGCTGCGGGTTCCACGGGAGAACATGGAGGTTATGTCTCCACTCAAGAACGGCATGAGTGAGTTTTATTTTCTCTCCAAATTGACTCTGACATGTCTAAACCACTTCTGTTGCGTAACGAATACCAGAATTTCCAATCTCTTTGGAAGTTTCCAACATGTCGTCACAGTCTGTGATGTAAACTCAGCGATGAATATTTATTACACAGTCTGCGTGGTCCATATCCGTAATTGGAGTGTTTTGGTCTGACAGCCACCATTGTAGATGAGCTTGCCCCCACTCAGACTGGCACATAGAAGTCTGTTGCTCTTCATGAATGATAATGAGGTTATTTGAAGACAGCCCATTATCTTGAGAAGCTCCCATCAATGAAAACCAAACCCCTCTGTCCTGACTCTAGCGTAATGTCTGTCTGCTCGGGATCCTCTTTGGATTTCTCTAACTCTCGAAGATGTGTGTCACACGTCCCGTGCTTGGTTTCTCCTCAGAATTGTTATCTAAAGCAGGAGCTCTGCATACGTATTCATCACTTGGTTATTGAGTGAGCTCAGAGCCTTTGCGTTGTTGACAGGAGGTTTATAAATTGATGAGGTATCAGAGTGTTTTTGTTTTCATTTATTTCATGGACAAAATCTCTGGGTATGATCAGCGGCAAGGGTTTGTCTTCGATATCAGTCACTGCGGGTATGAAATAAGTGCTCTGGTGCACTGGCCTAGCAGATGCTGCTTCTCAGGATCTGGACTGGTGGTTTTAAGCTATTTAGAGACGTATGTGACACCGATCTTAATTGCAGCAGAACAGCACCATGGGACCACAGCCTCCCTGAGAGGGCTGACCTGGAACATTGGTGCCTGCTGCTCAAATTATCATCTAAAAAAGCTCATCATTGCTCTATTTTCTCCATCTGTCCCAGCAGTGATGATGAAAGATTGACGCGTTTTGTGATGTTGACTTAATTGTAGGTTTGCAGATTGATTTTTGCTGGAATTGTCAAAAATCCGCCATAATTTGAGAGTATTTTGACATGAATCCTACACTCTTGTTTCCTCTCATGCCCTGTGTCATAGTCGAGGACTGGGACAGTTTCCAGGCCATTTTGGATCACACCTACAAGATGCACTTCAAGTCTGAGCCAAGTTTGCATCCAGTGCTCATGTCAGAGGCATCGGTGAGTTGCCTTTTTAGTTCAATTGTGTTCCGCCACTGAGCAAACTGAGTCAACTGTTTTCCTGAGCTATGGAGTTGATCAACCAAAAGCAAATTGTTGGAAAGGTTTTAGACTGATCAATTTATTGTGAGCTGACAGATCTCTGTTTTTTTTTGTGTATTTGCAGTGGAACACGCGAGCGAAACGAGAGAAACTCACAGAACTAATGTTTGAGCATTATAACATTCCTGCCTTCTTCCTCTGCAAATCAGCTGTGCTGTCTGCGTATCCTTTTATAACTCCGCTGCCTCCATGAAGGATGTTGGTCAATAATTATGATGTGTCTGTTTCATGTTTGAACGTTATTTCCTTTACTCTGAGTATGTCAGCTTCGCCAATGGGCGGTCGACAGGCCTGGTCCTCGACAGCGGAGCCACACACACCACAGCCATACCCGTGCACGATGGCTATGTCCTGCAGCAAGGTGACAGATCATTGATCATCCTTTGAACAACTAGCTGTCAGCAGATTTTGCTTGGTTTATTTTCATATATACTGCCACCTGCTGGTTGGAGCAAGAGTCACAGCCTGATTTGTGCTTTTAGAATCACTTTTACCTCAACACAAAGAACTGTAGTTTTAGATTATTACAGAATTATGAGCAATTTAATGGCTGCGTTAATTCAGGGGAATAAATTTCTCTAAGAAACAAACAGAGCTTTGCGTACACACCAGTGTATGAAGAGAAGCCCTCAAACTTTCTTAGTTACTTTTTATTTTAACTTTTGACAGGCATCGTCAAATCGCCCCTGGCTGGTGACTTCATGAGCATGCAGTGCAGGGAGCTATTTCAAGACTTAAATGTGGAAATAATTCCCCCTTACATGATTGCCTCAAAGGTGAGATGGTTCTTTTATTAGCAATGAGCTTTCCGTGCAGATTTAGTTCAACCTGCCCACACAGGCTACTGTCGTCCTTCAGCCATTATTTTTCTTTGCAGGATGCAGTGCGAGAGGGGTCCCAAGCCAGCTGGAAAAAAAAGGAGAAACTACCTCAAGTCACTCGCTCATGGCACAACTACATGTGTAATGTAAGTCGCAGCGGAACACCAGTTTATAAAATGGATGTATTCGTTGGTTTTATTGCTGACTGTCCTTTCTTATTGATGACAGTGTGTGATCCAGGACTTCCAAGCATCCGTGCTGCAGGTGTCAGACTCGCCATATGATGAACAGTGAGTATTGCTCTTTGATCAACTCTGGATTGACTAATAGCTTGTGTTAGGAGGAGAACTGGTGTTTTCGCTTTCTCTCATCGTCCATGGAGCTTTGTGAAGAGACAACTTCCCCTCCCTCAAAGGATTCTTCCTTTTCTTCCATCAGGGTTGCTGCGCAGATGCCCACAGTGCACTATGAGCTGCCAAATGGATACAACTGTGATTTCGGGGCAGAGCGGCTGAAAATCCCAGAGGGGCTGTTCGACCCCTCGAATGCCAAGGTTTGTGCTTACCGTATTAACTTATGGTCACACAACAAATCCAGAACATTGTTATGTGAAGTTACAAGATGTTTGATTGGCATTTAATCCGATCACAGGGCTTGTCTGGAAACACCATGTTAGGAGTCGGCCATGTGGTGACAACCAGCGTAGGAATGTGTGACATCGACATCCGGCCGGTGAGCTTTTCATTTTTTTTTTTTATGTTTGATGATTCAGGAAATGTAGAAAACCTCTTTCTGATGTACGGCTTTGACTTCAGGGTCTGTATGGCAGCGTGGTGGTCACCGGTGGAAACACACTCATTCAGGGCTTCACTGACAGACTTAACAGAGAACTCTCACAGAAAACCCCTCCGGTGAGTGTGTATCCAGTCGTAGCATGTTGTCGTCGCTTCAAGTCACTGAACTCTGACCCGAGTTGAACATGTGTGTGACTTTCAGAGCATGAGACTTAAGCTGATAGCCAACAACACCACGGTGGAGCGCCGATTCAGCGCCTGGATAGGAGGCTCCATCCTGGCATCACTCGTAAGGGCACGCGAATGCTAAAAGCTGTAGAACATTGGAGCAACATTTTCAGCAGGCTTCCATCATCATGCCACATCTGTTTGTCCACCAGGGAACCTTCCAGCAGATGTGGATTTCCAAACAAGAGTACGAGGAGGGAGGGAAGCAGTGCGTGGACAGGAAGTGCCCTTGATTTGACACCCAGCGTCAACCTCTTCCTCCCCCGTTTGCCACAAGCGTCACGAGTCCGAAGCTCAAGTCCGATACTGGACTCGGGAACATCCACAGAGGATCGTTGGTTTTGTATTTGTTTTTTAACAGTTTGTTCTTATGCTTCTTTTCTGCCGTGTATTTTAGAAATACAACACATCGACAGTACAGTCTGTTTCACTTTACTGAGGTGACGTCGCTGTTACTTTGTTTATGCATTCACTATCCATCAGCTGGGGAAAAAAATGTATTTCTGGAAGTGATAAATGCTTGATCGCTCAGCTCATGTCGTTCAACAAGGTCCTGTTTTTAGGAAATTCGATCAGCCGAGGATCAAAAATACAGCATTTTCCTTCACAACATATCTACAGAATTGACTGGACAATTTGTACGTGACATTTGAAAGATCAACATCAGAATTGTTTGTTCACAAGCGCTTTTTCATGTGTAGTGAGTAAACTCATTATAGGCCAAGGTCATTTGATTCACACGTCGTCATTATACTGGTGTCAACCCAATAAATCTGTATTTAATTTTCGTCTATCTCCACACTCTTCACCTGACTTCCCTCATGAGTGTTAGAAAATGAAACTCGGATACTATTTTCTTTGACTTCAAGTCCCCAGTTGAACCTGACAACTTGTTTACGTTCGGATCATGGAAAGTTGTAAATCACACGTGAGATCAGATTTAAAGTTGATACTGTGTGGGCAAAACCAAAAAAATTGAATTTCAGGATTTTCAATTTGCACAGAAGAATCATACACCAGTTGGTCAAACACATTTTATTTTACATCGAACAGATTCAGACCACAGATGAGCAGCACAAAAACCAGGAAGCAAAACAGCAGGCTGGAGTTTTAAGCTGCTGAGACTTTCATCTTGGGAAACTTTTCTCTGAGTTTGGTCGCCTTTTTCTTCTCCAAGCTGTTTTTCCTGTACTTATCCCGAAGATGCTTCTCTATACGCAGCCTGTAAAACAAGTTTGAAGACAATGAAAGGATGTAAGTGAAGAAACGTTGCATCCGACAGGCTCCACCCATGCACCTGATCTTACCGTATATGTGGTTCCACAAACTTGGGCGTGTAAAACCTCTTCCGCTTGTATCTTCTATTCATGTACCAAGGAATAGCGTACTCCTTGAAGCGATACCTGGGAGGAAAAAGACCCAGGAGTTTTCACTTCCAGCTTTTTCGTCATATCCAACCACCCTTTAGATCATCTGTTGTCATTCAGAATTTAACAATTCAAACTGATGTGAAGCTGATGTAATGGCTGATGCCCTAGTTCACGACTTCCATTCCCATTTATTTTTCCATGTGAATGTTTGACATGACACTCGGGGTTACTTTGACCTCACCAGTAGACATATCCGAATATGTTTCTCCTCCAGGCTCCCGGTCTGGCTTTCTCCTGGCCTGTCTGTAGCAGGCGTAGCGCAGTCTCTCTCTCGTTCACCACTGTGTCCAGCCTGATCAACGACCGCTCCACCTGGGACCACAACAACACATTCTTGAGCCAAGATGTCTGCTATCAAAAACAAAAGTCCGATCTCGGCAGACCAACCTTCCTTATTCTTTCTGGACTTGGCATCTGTACCCTTTGAATTCTTGCTTCCTGCTCAAGTGTGAGCAGCATGTTCTTTTCTTTCAGCAGCACATACCTGAGCATGGATCAGAGCATAAATACTAAGATACTTACTAAACAGTCATTTTAGTCTTTTACCAGAGTTTGTGTAAATCTTCGCTGCTCTTTGTTCTCAGTTGTTTGGCGGTCCATGGTGCACCTACAGGGGGATACCAACAGTATCGCTCACTTGAAACATTTTTTATTCAAGTACAAAGCTCTGGTTCATCGGGGACATTTGCCTGCTTGTGATGCTGCTGTGTGTTTTACCTGATTTCACAGTGGTCTCGCCCCAGTTCTCAGGGAGGTCGAAGAACTCATCCAGTCCCCTTCTGCTGATGGACGTGTGCAGGGCCCGACACTGACCCAGAGAGACAGGGGGACGGTACCAACATGGGGGAGGGACTGCAGGATTTTCCCTTTGAGGAAGCGAAAACAAATTCAAATGGGATTGAAATAGAAAGTAGGTTTCAGTCTGTCCAACAAATGATCTGGAATAAGCATTTGGTAAATTAAAATGTTACTAAGACAAATACTGTGTGTTGCTACAGACGTTAATTGGAACAATTATTGGTAACGTTTTATCTCCACAGAAACTGTCAGATGGTTAGCGTGCAGCTAAAAGCTAACGATACCGACTGGAGGTTATTAAATAACGACTTATTATAGTCTTACCTATAAGAAAGAGGAGTTGTTAATGTAATAACACGGCTCTGTATACGTATGGATGAAGATATCCTGACATTCTGGAACTGCTTGCAAAGCCTCAAAACGCGTCCTGCAGCAGAGGACGCCGCCATCTTTACCACACATTTGTCCGTCCCCTTTTTTTCCCAGCATGCATTATAATATAGAGACGCAATTGAACACGGCGACCTTATCAAAAATGGCGACTTTCGCTTCAATCTTTCAACAGCCAATCACGGTCCTTGTTGTTGGGTCGTCGTCCCACAGTAGCGATGGTGGGCATGAGTGTGCTCCGGTCTGCTGCTGCTTTTGCAGCCAGGCTGAGTCCTCTTAAACCTGGAAACGCTGCGGCAAAACTGCTAACCCGAACGGTCCCACAGACAGATAAAGGTTCGTGAATGTGTGGTGTGTTAAGAGACGGTACGCTTCGAACTGGAAGTGACCGCCGTTTTATTGTGACCTTGCGCCCGTGCTAACGTTAGCGGGCTACGAAGGTCTGTCCTGATGTCAACAAGAGGAAACATCTCAAGCTTTACCTGATAACTTCACAGCACTGCAAGTTCATTATGTCACAAATAAGATGTGTATCTTTTTTTTCTTATTACCAGTGGCCGTCCGTTGGGGTCATGGAAAGCAAATGTTTGTCGTTAAACCTTCTGAATTCTATGACAGGAGGTTTCTGCGTTTGTTGGTGAGTCTGAAAGCCCCAATGACCGAATTTGAGGCAACGGGATCAGCAATGTTTTTTCAGCATCGCTTTATGTTCATTTCGATGAAGGTGTTGATGTGTGATGATGTATTAGTGAGCATATATTGAATGGTTTTCACAATACTCGGTCCACGCCATTAACATACATCAGAGAGGCAAAGTAAACAAAGTTAGCTATGGCCTTTGAAAACTTAGAAACGTAGAATCTGTACCATAAATGTTGAACAGGCCACCAATTACTATTTTTTTGTTTATATAAGTGTTTTTTTGCTGTCCTATTTCTTCTAGAAATACTATATCTTGCTGACGGGTATTCCAGTGGCTGTCATTGTGACTAGTGTGAATGTCTTTGTTGGTAAGTCATCATCATCATCATTCAGTTTGTAATTTGTATCCTTTTGAAGGACTGTGATCTGTAATCCATTATTTTATGCCGTGTCAGCTGGATGTAACTATGAGTGTCATTATGTTGTGAAGGTGAGGCAGAGCTGGTTGAAACTCCTGAGGGCTACGAACCTGAGCATTGGGAATATTACAAGGTTTGTGTTAATTTAGTGTTTTGATTCGTATGTCTGCGCAGTATATTACTGAAATACCAAAGCATGCTGTTCCTTTTAAAACACCTGTCTACCTTTCAATTATTATAATAACGTTTTTATAGTGATGTTGTTCATCTGTAGCTATCATCACATCATGATGCACATGCTCAAATAAGGGGAACCTTGTCTTACGGTTGCATTGCTGACAGTTGTCTGATATGTATGTATGCATGTGTTTCCTGTCATTGCAGCATCCCATCACTAGGTGGATTGCAAGGACCATCTACGATTCTCCAGTGAAGGACTATGAAAAGATGATGGCTGCAATCCAGATAGAGAAAGAGAAGGCGGACATGAGGTGGGTGATAACGCTCCAGTGGGAAGCTGACATCCCAGTGAGGGTGTTGACAAGAAATACAAAGGATTGTCTGTGAGCCGACTCGCAAATCATCCGTGTAACCATTTGAAAGGAATTCCAGTCATGAGTTGACATGTTTGTGATTCAAGTGACCTTCAATTGGGTTTTAGTCTAAAGTGTTGAGCTGAGCTTTGCTCCCAACAGTGTATGTTCATGTGGTCCATGTGAATTTTAGTGGTGGCTGTTTTAACGCGACCGCGCTGTAGACTGAGCTCACATCGTTGTCTGCCTGTTTTTACTCGACAGACTCACACAGCTGGAGGTGCGCAGACACATGAGGCAGAAGGGAGACGGC
>JBBMJM010000024.1:1976753-1986988 GCA_037832705.1 Centriscus cristatus
AGATAGATAGATAGATAGATAGATAGATAGATAGATAGATAGATAGATAGATAGATAGATAGATAGATAGATAGATTCACATAATTTGATCAAACATGAAAAAAGTGATACTCTTCAGAATTCGGATTTGCTTTTAGCAGGCAGAACCAATATCATCTGCAGAATGATAATATTCCGATTTTCACCCCCCACACATATAACACTGTTTATTAATAATTGTCAGATATTACAGATGTTACTGAGTTTTGAGGGGAATCCTGCGTTGATTTAAATTAATAGCCTAACAACAAATGCAAATATCTCTCACCTTGTCGGAGTTGATGAGATCCTTCTTGCTGATGGGACCGTCATTCTCCCCTCCTGTCAGCTCAAGTATGTCCCTCACATCAGCACCGGTAGCCATGTTTGAAATGACAGTGTCTGGCAAGTCTCACAAACTGAAATTTCAGCGCAATCGTGCACGAGTGCACATTCAGACTCTGCTGATCAATGCCTACGTACGCTTGCTAAGGGCTAATGCTAACACTATCATTTACACTCCATTTACAATGAGCCGCAAACCATCAATAAACATTAACGAACTTTGGCTATACTGCTACAAACGATCATATTTGACGTAAAAGTCTCATACATAGAAAATTAGGCAATTATAAGCCTCGTCTATTGTCCCGGTTAGCGTTAGCGACATGTACCGTTGTGACTTCCGTTTTCTCGCCTCTTCTTCTTTTCATTATAGGATGGCGAGCCTAGAACAAAACAGCTCTGTACCGCCACCAAATGGAACGAGTGTGTATAGAGAGTAGATGCAGCAAGTTAATCAAGGAACAATTATAGCTGTAATTTCACTCTTCATAGAAGGTAGTTTTTCATTGAAATGTAAAATGTAAACACATTTAAAATGTCAAACTTCCGAAAAGATGCCATGCCTCCCTGTCACGTGACGTTTCGCACATCAAAGCAAACTTTGAAAAGGTGATGGATACGCAGGAAGTGCTTCTCCGATTTAAAAGACGTATTATAAGAAACTTGTATTGGCGGATCCGTGTCACACGGCAAATACGAGTCACAACATACGCCATCGACCCAAACCCCGATACTCCCTTCACGTAAATCTTGCATTGAATTGAATATTGATTCCTGAATTTCTTTGACACCCGCTTCGAAGCCTCGTCACGGAAGGACATATCACTGTTGTTGTTTCGGTTGTGGGTGTAAGGTAATTTACCTAAAAATACCATAGTTCGGGTCTCTGTTACAATAATATTACGTTTCCCTGCTGGGTGCTCTGAACTATGTCATGATGACCAAATACTTTTATTTTTGTAAGGGACGCACCGGATGTTAATCTACTTTTTAAAATCTCTATATCCGCCTGCCCCCCTCCTGAGCGTCTCGGTCGAAGCCTGATCTCCGCCATTTTGGTCAGCTTCACTAAGCAGCCATCAGTGTGAAGTCACTCGGTCTGCTAGATTAGGCGCGTTCGTTTTGTTGAACACCAAACGAGAAGGTCGACGATAATTCCAATCAATTCGATATTATCAGCATAAGAAGATGTCTAACGAGCAGCCTGACAACACGACTGAGAAAGCCGCCCAGCCACCGCCGCCGCAGCTGCAGCAGCAGCAGCAGCAGCAGCAGCCGCCGCCGCAACTAGGGTAAGTCCATTCATCAGTTTCCTTTGTTGGCCTTTGCTACCTGTGCTAGCAAGCTAGCAAACTACACCCGTTCTGACTATAATGTCACCAATTTCAACCACAATTTCTTATTGTACTTATACAGTCAAACGCCCAAATATCAGTTCTTTCGTGGTTTGTAATTTGTGCTTCACCTATAATAGATAACAGACGAAGAGCAGCCATTTTATGCAGCACAGAACAGTACGCGCGAGCCATAGGCGGGTTTCCTTTAAAATACACACCTAATTTATGTGTCTTGTCTGTTTGCTGAAGTAGATGCCTTACAGTAAATATGAAGTGTAAACTTAAAGTGTAAAGTTATTCTCTGGAGGAAACTTTATCCACAGTAGCGGCCTGGCCATGCGGGCTCAATGCTCCCTGCAGGCCGCGGTACCGTTACTGAGGGGTTAACACATATACGCTTAATCTCACCACGACTAAACAACGTTTGTCTTCATAGAATGAGTAGCAACATTCTCATTTCAACCGTTTTCTGATTTTATGCAATATAATCGGTTGAGTTAGTCGCCTGGCCTTATTTAGGCCTTTTTGAACAAAGGTGTAAGTTGTCCTGTTGTATAACATTGAACACCTTCATTCAATGTAAACCTAAATATGCACACGGATATGACCGAAATACAAATTTACCCTTGACGTCACATACAATTATCTACATATTTCTTATACTTTTGTGAATTTCTCCCTGAGATGAATAAAGTAACTGATTTGTGGTTCTTATTGTTTTGTGTTGTTTTTTTGTTAATCAGAGAGTTGAATGGAAAAGCCAAACACGAGCCAAATGCCAGCAGAAAGGAGAGGCCCCAGAAGAGAGGAGGGGGAGGAGGGCGATTCGAACCCTACGGAAACGTGAACAAAAGATACCGGGTGTTTGTCAGCAACATTCCATACGATGTGAAATGGCAAGCCCTCAAAGACCTGATGAAAGAAAAAGGTACGGTGCCCAGATGAGATTGAGATGATCAATTTAGACAAGATTCATCTCCAGGGTCTTATTTTGGTTTGTTTTTTTGGACCACTGCCGCTTTTAAGGGCTGCGGTGAATTTGTGTGGTATTCAAGGTGAACAGTGTCGTTTGAGATCTTCAATGGGCTCAGTTTGGCAGCACACGTTTGGAAGGGTTCCCTCCTATTTGTCTGGTCCACTAATGATATGCACAAGTGCGGCGAGCTGGAATGCTACGCGCAACACCCATCTTCATTTAAGATGACCCAAACCCTTTTGTTGTCCTGTGTGAAGTCGATGTTGTATCACCAATGTGACAAAGCCAGTGGTTTGGGACGATGAGCGGCAAAATGAGATGATTTCCAGCCCACAAGATGCACGATTGAAGTATGTCGTCGTAGTGACAACTTGCATTAAGATGTCGAATACAAAAAGAACACAAATCATCCATTGTATTTATCGTCCAAATCATAATCTGTTGAAGTGAGTAACAGCAACTGAGCTGGGATTAGCCTAAAGTTTGCTTCCCAATGTTATGGCTTTTGCTAAAGTGCAACAGTGAAAACAAAGTAGCCTTGGGGTTTTGGAAATGTTTAGTTGTCAGAAGTGTTTGTTTATAGCATGTGCTAGGACAGGTACTTTCAGAAGGCCTGCCTAGTATTTGTTTGATGCCAACTGATTGGAGTTAAATTGCACTCTCTTTTTTTTAGGTGTGACCTTAACAAGCAAACGTTTTCTCAGCAGACCTCCAGTTTGTGCCAAACACAGACGTGTGTTGGGATGTCTTTGGGGTACAGGTCTACAAAACGAAGCCGCTTCTTATGCACTGTCCTTGTCTCTAGAGGTGTGGTCATTGATGTCCATTCACTGAACAGATGCGTGATCTGGAACGAAAGGTGTGGCTGTGGTCGACACTGAAACAAATTTTTGACATTGAGCGTCTCGGCAATGGGTCCACTTTAACATGTTTTTGTAGCTGGGGAAATGTTCTGTCCTCCATTCTTTCCTGTAATTCAGACTTTGGCTAGTGGGCTAGTTGTATGGCTCAGTTGTGGCAAATGAACCATTTGATGTATTGGGCGCGAGGTGTAAAGTAGCATTAAGGTCCTCCCAGGTTTGCCATGAAACGGGCCGGGGTATTGCCGACTTGAAATCATTTTGGCAATTACTTACGTAGAATGTGTTTTTTTTACTGCGTCATTTCGAAATGGGATAGATTCTTGGCCGTTTAAACAGTTGTTGTCCTCAGGCGATTGCTTTTTGGTGCTTCAGGAGACTGTTAACAAGGACAGGGTAAGAAGTCTTGAATTTTTTTAAAAACAAGTGTGCTTTTTGTAGACCTGTACCATATTGTGCTGCTGCAGAGGTGCTGGAGGAAGGCTCAGGACTGGCAGTCTGAGCGGACTGTCGCCGGCCGGCCGGCCTACTTGTTTTCTGCTCTAAACCCCCATTGTTCTCTCGGCTTCTCTCCCCTTGGTGTGTGTCGTCTGGAATCTGATTTGTAGTGGGTGAGGTAACGTACGTGGAACACTTAATGGACGCAGAAGGCAAATCGAGGGTAAGTGCAAATACATACAAATAAAACATTAATTAATCCTAGACAAACCTGTGTTTGTCCGCTTTGGTTACTTTTTCTACTGTTGGAAACTTGTCCGAACACTGTCGGGAGCTCTGAGACGGTGGTATACCGGGGGCGTGTCCTCTTTGGTGTCGCCTGTGGCTGTGACTTGAGTTCATTCGAAGGTTGATTCTCTTCTAAAAGGGCAAACCGTTCTCTCTGTAGCCCATCCTGTTCGATCGTAGTAGCTGATAATGTCCCCTTTTGGTTGCTTGATTTCCTTCTCATGACCAAAGAGGTTGTAGTCCGCAAGAGGCTGTTTCAGTATCGCCGTGATGGTTGTTAAACATTACACTTTCTGCAGAATGTCTTTAGTGGAATTTACCGCCAATATCTTAGTCGTGGGGAATCCTATTTCACTGTGGATTTTCTGCCTTTTGGATGTTGGAATATATTAATTCTCAGCACACCTTGCCTGCTTAGTGTTTGTGATGTGAGCTCTCTATGGTAATTTATCTGGGCGCATTGGCACAGACTTGTGGCCGAGGCTGTAGGCTTGTGATGTTGAATTGTTTGTTTGATGTGCATGCAGTTCTAGTTGTCTTTCTCTAACATTAAACACTGTTTGCTACAATAGATCTTACTAATCTGTGTGTTGTTTCCCTTCTACTGGTGCGGCCTGTTGTTGTGGTCTTCGATCAACAAAGGGTTGTGCGTAAGTAATCTCAATTCACCTGTAAATTTAACGCATGAGGTTCTTTTTTTCCCCAGCCCTGTGTTTCTGATAACTCTTAACTGTTCGCGTTTTGTCAGTGTTGTAGAGTTTAGGACTGAAGAGCTTATGAAGAAAGCCGTGGAGAAAGTCAACAAGCACAACCTCAATGGGCGACCGCTGAAAGTGAAGGAGGTAGGCCGAGACACCCTGAGTGACAGCCCCTCGCCCTGAGGATATGTAACCCACCTGTTTTCTTTTGTCTTTAAAGGACCCCGATGGTGTGATTGCTCAGCGGGAAATGAACAAGGTTCAAGGTGCAGGAGGTCCCCCAGGAGGCCACGGAGGGATGGGTGGCATGGGGGGTATGGGTGGCATGGGGGGAATGGGCGGCATGGGTGGGATGGATAGAATGAACATGGACAGAATGGGCCCCGGACCAAACGGTTCCATGGTCAATATCCCTCCCAGCCTGATGAACAACCCAAACATCCCCAACGAGATCATCCATGGGCTGCAGGCTGGAAGGATCGGCAACACCATCTTTGTTGCTAATGTGAGTTTCTTCAGAAAATCTCCCTTTCACCTGTCTCGTGCACGGTGTCATTTCCTAAATGTCTCTTGTGCTCACAGCTTGATTACAAAGTGGGCTGGAAGAAGCTGAAGGAGGTGTTCGGCATGGCGGGCATCGTGATGCGGGCTGACATCCTCGAGGACAAAGACGGGAAGAGCAGAGGCATGGGCACGGTCACGTTTGACATGCCCATCGAAGCTGTCCAGGCTGTCTGTATCCTTTGACGTCTCAGTGATCGAGGTCTCTCTTCCATGGAATGTTCAGTCAGTGTCCAAACTGTCCTTAATGAGTGCTCAGCCATGTTCAACGGGCAGCTGTTGTTCAACAGGGTCATGCACGTCAAACTGGTACGTTATCTGAACTGGTCGTAATAAATACAGCTCTGCAGGCACACTCAGTGGGGTTGTGTTCTCCTTTCAGGATGAGAAGTCTTTGCCCAAAGACTTCGGACCACCAGACAGAGGTGCTGCTCTTCCACGTAAGTCTGCACATCGTCGGTTTAATGAAAAAATAAATCAGAATGCGATGATAAATGTTGCCAGATTCTCTTTGCAGGTTGTTTAAATGAGTAACATCCCCAGGTCTCCTGCAGCTATAGGGACCTGTTGGGATTTTCTTAAAATCCCTTAGTCATCACATACTTGTTCCTTTGTTCTCTGACCAGGTGGCCTGAGCGGGGTTGGCCTGGGCTTGGGACCTGGTGGTCAGCCCATTGATGCGACACAGCTCAACAGAGGAGGCGGGGGTGGAATGGGAAACATGGGAGGTAAATAGGTCCAGTGTTTGACGACATGTTGCGCTGTGAAACAAATCACATGATCACTCACTGTTACTGTTTTTAGGAATGGATGGGATGGGCTTTGGCAACATGGGTGGCCGTATGGGAGGAGGTACGAGGCCCTTTGTTTACCTCCTGTTGCTGGACCGAGATGGAACAAATCAATGTCAGTGTTTGAGGGTTTTCTCTTTCTTTCTGTAGGAATGGACAACTTTGGCGGGATGAACAACATGGACCGCTTTGGCTCCTCGGGAATGGGCAGGATGAATGGTGGGTCATTTTTCAGGGGGACATTGAGAACTCCAAAGCGAGCGTGGATGGAAGCCCTTCACGTTTTGCGAGATGGCTCTAATGGTTTCATCTCTTGCATTATTAGAGATGGACCGAGGGATTGGTGGTGGTTTTGACAGGGAGTTTGGTCGAAATGAAATGGGCATGTCTCGAAATAATTTTGGAGACTCCTTTGAAAGAGGAATGGGTTAGTATTTTAAGGATTCTTCACTCCCCCCCGAGCTGTGCTGGGCGTCACCTCTTCGCAAACCGTTGGTGTAACCGCGTGCTGCCTTCTGTCTTTGGCTTGTCCCCCTGTGCAGGAAACTCCATGGGTGGGATGGACCGCATGAGCTCTGGAATGGACCGCTTGGGAACGAACATGGATCGCATGGGCGGGGTGGAGAGAATTGGTATGGACAGGATGGAGCGCGTGTCTGACCTGGACAGGCTGGGATCTGGGTTCGACCGGATGAACTCAGGCATGGACCGCCTGGGGCCCAGCATGGACAGACTGGGGCCCGGTCTGGATCGGATGAGCTCCAGCAGTATGGACCGCCTCGGACCCTCTGGGTTCGACCGCTTGGGCCCGTCTGGTTTGGATCGCATGGGGTCTGCCGGTCTGGACTTCGGCTCGCCGATGGGTATGGATCGCATGGGCAACACCGGCCTGGACAGAATGACCAACAACTTTGACCGCATGGGCTCCACTGGAGGTCTGGACCGCTTCCAGTCTGGTGGTCTCGACCGCATGAGCTCCGGACTGGACAGGCTGGGATCTGGAGGCGTTGGTGGCCAGTTTGATCGCTCCGGTGACTTGGATCGTGGCTTTGGCGGGAATTCCTTTGGCGCTGCTGGTGCCGGAGGGGCTGGAAACGGAGGGAGCAACATCAGAAAGGGCTGCCAGATCTTTGTGAGAAATGTAAGTGTGTCATGTGCAGGTATGTTTGTTTTTATTCCTGCTGAATCAGTAAGTTTTAAATGAGTACTCTTGTCCTCCAGCTGCCGTTTGACTTCACCTGGAAGATGCTGAAGGACACCTTCAACACATGTGGTAAGGCTTGGTCTGGAAAAAATCTGTCATCGTTTTAAAACATTCTCGTAATATTTACACCTTTCCAACGGCCCTTTTTCAGGTATGGTTCAGTATGCTGACATTAAGATGGAGAACGGCAAGTCCAAGGGCTGTGGCGTGGTCCGCTTCGACAACCCTGAAACAGCTGAGCGTGCCTGCCGCACCATGAATGGCTTCCGGCTGAACGGGAGAGAGATTGATGTTAGGATTGATAGGAATGCATAAATGTCTGTCTGTCCATAACGTGTCAGTTAGTCTCATGCCCAAACCCTCAACATATTCATATTAGATCCCGGATCACTTGTTTTGTTAGACACTTGTAACAGTGACAATGTTTTAGTTAGTGATTTGTATCATCTGTTTTTAGTTTCAAACGTTTTACTTTTTTAGCGACCAAATGGGTTTTTTTTTCCCCCTCGTGCTTCAAGTTGTCTTTGCGTTGATCTGTAAGGTGTTTTGATAATAAACCTCAATAATTCAAACGTATTGTCTGTGGGGTCACTTCATTAAATCTCAAGTATTCTCCAGGCTGACTCAAGTAATTGGCTGTCAGGCTTCAAGTGTGAAAAGTATTTAGTAGAGCAAAGTACCACAGGTATGATCCCTGTGGGATCAATGTGTGTAAGTGGATCCCAGGGATTGAGCTGTTTCCTGTCCAGTGAGTACCCGCCTCCTTTAATGTGGAAGGTCACCACCGGAAGAAGGTCACTACTAGCACTACATTCAAGATGGTGGCCCCCTTGTGTCGGTGTTACCAGGTGAGCATTTGCGCCGTTTTGCTTTAAAATCTTGTATTTTCGTGCGACTTTGTAAGATTCTAGTTCTTGGTGAGTTTATTTAGCACACGTGAAATTGTCCTGACCCTTCCTTGTCAGGCTGCTAACATGACGTTAGCTTAGGCTGGCTTACCTGACGCTAGCTCTTGAAGTTAGCTTCCGAGTTGGTGTTTGAACTAACACAAGGAAAATATATACTCACGAGGCAGCCTTACCTGTTTATCCTTCATATGTCCTGCGTTGCAACTAATAGACTATTACAAAAATGTTATTTGAAAGTTCCACCAAACGACAAGTTTCTGTTAAAACGTGATATATGTCATTGATTAGCTAGTTTAAAGAGTTCATCTCTAACAGTTTGGTTTGTCTGCATGTCCCCAGGTATGTGTGAGAAGGGGCTTGGTGGCATTTCCACATTCGTACCTGCTACTGTTCAACAGACCAAATGTCTTCAGGATACAGGGGTTTCTCACCAGCTCTTCACAGGTACCGCCTCTGACTTAAAAGAAGACATGTTATTTTATCACCTCACCTGAGTTCTTCTAAACGCTGCTTCTGTGGTGTTTCTAGGTGCCTCAGTCGACTCTTTTGCAGGTGAGGTATTTATCTGGGGAGCGAGGTGGAGGCAGAAAAGGTTTCCTGGGAGAGTTTCTAGACAACCTGAAACAGGAGCTTAGCAAAAACAAGGAAATGAAAGAAAACATCAAGAAGTTCCGGGAAGAGGCCAAAAAACTGGAGGATTCAGAAGCACTGCGGCAAGCTCGAAGGAAATATGTACGTTTTGTTTCCCCCTCCCCCACAGCATTTGTGTATATGAATGTTATTAAAATTGGGTTTGAAATAATCAAATCAGTGTTCCCCCCTTAGAAAACAATTGAGTCTGAAACAGTGAAAACATCTGAGGTTTTCAAGAAGAAGTTGGGGAACCTGTCAGAGACCGTTAAGGAGGTAAACATCCCACAGTGGCTGTCACTGTCACCGGCTTCATATCCACGTCCACCCACACCTCTTGCATTTCTTCTGTCTCTTATTATGTGTGTGTGGGAACAGGGGCTGGAGGAGGTCACCCGCACAGACATTGGCAAGAAAATCAAGGAGGGAATGGAGGAGGCAGCGAAAACGGCAAAGAGCTCAGCAGAGACCGTTTCAAAGAGCGGAGAGATGTTGGGGAAGTCTGGTGCATTCAGAGCAATATCCCAGGTTGTTTTTAATATCTGTGTTCTTAGAAGCACGTTTCTGTTGAATAAATACACAAAGACATCATGAAAGTTTAGTGTTGATGTCCTGTTCTACTCAGGGTGTAGAGAATGTTAAGAAAGAGATCGGGGACCTGGGCCACACTGGCCCGTACCGACCTCCTGCTCGACTCAGGAAGAGGAGTGAGTTTTCCTCCAAGGGGACAGCGGACGAGAGCAAGGTCTTCGAAGCCAATGAGTACGTGAGTGCCCTTTGCTTTGCCCTGATGCTGGGGAGGGGGCGTACACCCCTGTAGAATCGGGGTCGAGGTTGTTTGTTTGTAAAAAAGCATGATTGCAGCCATGTTTTTTGGTTCAACACAGCCGTTTTTTTCCGCTGCGGTTGAGTAGGACGGTCGAAGTGATTACCAGCTCTGCGTGTATTCCTCAGGGAGGCGATGGGTGTGGTGCTTCACAAGGACTCCAAGTGGTACCAGCAGTGGAAGGAGTTCAAAGACAACAACGTGGTGTTCAACAGTAAGAACGACCTCCGCTCTCTGTCTGTTGATGTTTGTTTCTGATTTCTTCTTCCTGCCAAAGCAGCAGGCTAACAGTGTGTGTGTGTGTGTGTGTGTGTGTGTGTGTGTGTGTGTGTGTGTGTGTGTGTGTGTGTGTGTG
>JBBMJM010000024.1:2124929-2136084 GCA_037832705.1 Centriscus cristatus
ATAATAATAATAATAATAATAATAATAATAATAATAATAATAATAATAATGATGATGATGATGATGATGATGATGATAATAATAATAATAATTCATATTTGCATCCCTTTGATTTTATCTCCAACACCTTGTTCGTCTTTCACCAAGAATGGAATGAAATCGATAAAACACGTTATCTCATTTGTCTCTCTGGTAGGTGACTGTCTTCTGTTTGAATCAGCATTAATCTGTTCATGCGTGGTTGTCAGACACAAGCGACAATCCGCAGACACCGCAAGAGAGTAAAGCAGTGAAGCAAGAAAATTCCCCGCAGCGCATTTCCGCTTTAGTTCCGAGCAACCTGCAGCGTTAACGGTTTTACATTTGTTTGACCCCAATAATGATATAGTCTTTGAAGGACTAATCAAAATCCATTAAAAAAATAAATGAATTAGTCTCTTATACCAAGGACGTTTGATGCCGAAGAATGTATTGCAAAACATTTCAACACCATAACTACCACCATCTTCCTTCATTTCTCCTCCTGATCATAAGCTTTCCCAATTCTCCCGAACGTTAATGTGTATGTGTCATTTTCAACAATTAACATGCAACATTTGTCAAAAACAACTGAACGTTCTCCTCCACGCTCTTTGGTGGTGTGCGGTGAACTATCTTGTCGCACAGTTGCGATCGCTGCTGACTGTCAGCGCTGTACTGTACCGGAGATGCCAAGATGGCTGCAAGCAATTATTTCGGCTTCACACATGGTGCCGGTCCGCAATACAGGTAACTGGAGTCATTCAGGTTTGTGTCAGCTTGAGCTTTGAGTTCTGTCAGTAAGTCCTCGGGCTGTTTTGGCATTTACACCGTCCCTGGTTGGGTTTTCTCTGTGTGGCGCTGCAGACACTAGCTAGCTAACCTTAGTTAGCTAACCTACCCTAGCTGCGTTAGCAGGCTAACAGTATCCCGACATGCTGTATGACAGCGGGCGAACGTCGCTTCAGCTTCCATCGGCAGTGAGCTGGATAGTTAACCTGAAACATTCCCATGCCTTACTGTCAGAATGTAAATACGGCGATAAAGCATTAATGGTAGCGGGGTATTCGAGCTGACGAGGGAGATTTTTTTCCATCGTTTTAGATTAGTGGATGTCACAAATACATGTACATATAACAGATGTTGTTACATGTCAAGTAAACCTGACACGCAGAGAACACATTCGTCCCGATCTGTCAGGTTAGGAACTCATTGGTTGTCCGTTGAATCAAATCAACTTTATTCACAGAGCACATTTAAAAGATCCACAGGGGAAAACTAAGTGCTGTACATAAGAATAGAGGAATAGGTTAAAAAGAGAGGGAACAAAGACAAAATAAAGAAACAAGTTCAAGACAAACATGGACGGTTGATCGATCCAAGAGGTATTATGAACATAAATTGTCATCATTGTTGTTATTTAGTGCTTCTGCATGTGGATGAAGATAAGAGATCAACTCGAGGGTTGTTGTGCTGCTCAGTCAATCATTGTTAAATCAACCGCATGCTGATGAGATATTACATTTACAGCACTCATCTAATTGCACCTGGACTCTTTGTACTGTTTTCTAATTCCTTGTACATTTGAGAATACTGCATAAAGCTTATTTTCAGATAAGACAATTTCAGAAAACAGTATTTACTGTCGCTTCTCAGAGGTTCTGTGTTCATCCTGGAATTAAGTTCTTCAAAGTAGTTAACAGTTGTCCCCTGCCTTTCCCTCCCCCTCAGTGCCCAGCCTCCTCCGGCTGCGTATTCACATCCCGCGACAGCCAGTTACAGCGTCCAGCAGGCCCCAGCTGTCGCTCACGCAGTGACGGCGTCCTACTCCGCAGCTTCAGTCCAGGCACCCCGACCTGTGGTCACTGCTCCGTATGCTGCTTATCAGAGCCACCAGGCCCCGCCAGACTACGCCTACAGGCAGCCAGACCCCCCGGCTCCCCCGCAGCCCACCACCACTCCACAGACGTACCAGCTGTACTCTGACACGGTGAGTTTGTCACTGCAGTATACGGTTGCGCATGTTCTTTTTTGTGTGTGTGTGTAATGTGTCTGATCGGATTGCAATGCAGCAGGACAATTACAACTATGGGCGACCTGCTGTTGTCACCACATATGACAACAAGCAGTTCTACCAGACGAGTATCGTCTCAGCCCAGAGGACTCCTGCAGAAAACTACTACCAGACTGGTGAGTTTACTCTGGTATGTTTTTTTTTTTCACTGCATATATAGTTCTCTCGCCTCCTGCAGCGTTTGTCTGTATCATTTGCCCTTGTACTACTCCTGGATGATGTCACAGTCCTAGTGAAACGAGGATCCATTGGCTGTATCAGATCTCATCTGCTTCTCCCCTCTTGTCTGTCCCAGTTGGAGTGAAGAGCGCTTATAGTCCAGCCCCCTCCACTGTGTACAGTCAGCCGCCCCCACCCCAGAGGCAGGTCACGGCCCTGAAGCCACTGACCCCCTGCAGCTCTGTGTCCACCAGCTACAACATCTACCCGGTGTCCACCAGCGTCCCGCAGCCGCCATCTTCCATTTCATCCTACACCCTCGGCTCGTCCTTCAGCTCCACCGCGTCAGCCACCTCCTACTCAGGTGAGATCAGAGATGAGACCACCTCTGTCCCCTGTTCACTCCATATACTCATGTTAAAGCGTCAGAACTGGACGAAACAACGTTGAGCGTGACGTGACGCGTTATCGTCACTTCCAGCTCTTGTGCTTTTATTGTCGGTGTTCACCTCATTTCACCTTTGTCTGAAAGAAAGCTGTATCTTGCTCCACAAGACCTTGTCTCCCACCCAAAGACTTCTTCTGTGGCCAACCAGAAGAACTTTTTTCACTTTTTTTTCTTAATTTGACTCCTTTTTGGGTGTTTTTAAGAGCCCCCGGTGAAATGAAAGTACATCTCTTTCACATTTGACCTACATTCTCTGTAACACCACTCTTACTTTCTTCCTCCTGCTCCCCCCCCTCAGGCATTAACTACTCTAGTTATGATTCAACTGGCTACACCTCCACATCCACCCCCTCCTATTACCAGCCGGCCCAGCAGACTCTCCCCCAGCCCCAGCCTGCACCGCATCAACAACAGCTGCCCCAAAAGCCGCAGCCCCCCAAGCAGCTGACAAGCTCCTCATGGAGCAACTCGGGCAGCAACATGGTGACAGCGCCGGCCGCAAACAGCTACAAAAAAGCCACATTTCACCAGAACAAGCTGCAGAAACCCAAAGGCCCCCCCAAGCAACCCCAGCTCCATTACTGTGACATTTGCAAGATCAGTTGTGCAGGCCCCCAGGTAAGTTTGTCCTGACATTTTAATGAAGCAGCTTCCGAATGTGGCGTGTAAGTGACTGACTCTTGTGTATGGATTTGGGAATATATGCACTGCTGACTTTGTTGATCTGGATCAGACGTACCGGGAGCACCTTGAGGGCCAGAAGCATAAGAAGAAGGAGGCAGCGCTGAAGTCTGGGGGTCAGACCGGGGCCAGCAATGGGCCTAGAGGGGTCCAGACTCAGTTACGCTGTGAGTTATGTGACGTGTCCTGCACCGGAGTGGACGCCTACGCGGCCCATATTCGTGGGTCCAAGCACCAGAAGGTCAGACAGTTGTTTTCAGATACCCATGACCATCAGACATGCTGGTGGTCTCTAAGCTCTAAATCCTCAAACCTGTCTTGTGCGCGTTTGAAAGGTGGTGAAACTTCACACCAAGCTCGGCAAACCTATCCCCTCCACTGAGCCGGTATTGGTAAATTCTGCCCCGGTTCTCACCACCTCCACAGCTGGGAGACCTGCAGCGTCCACGGTCACTCCTGCTCCAGCCTCCACCGCTTCTCACGCCTCCGCTGCGAACAAACATCCGGTGCCCGTGAACACAGCGGCGAAGCTCATAGCCAAGAAACCCGCTCCTTCCAGAACATCTGCCATCGGTACGTTTCGTGAACTTAAATTTGAACATCCGAGGTCATCGTAAACAGTGACGTCCTTTAACGCCTCGGCAGCCAACAAGCCAGCCGACACCCCGGCGCCAGCGGCAGCGGCAGCGCCACCGGTGGCAGTGAAGGTGGAGGAGCCCGTTCAGAAGCTGGAGCCTCAGAGTGAGGACGATGAGGGCGAGCGAGCTGGTTGTCAAGGAGACATCCAGCCGGTGGGACACGACTATGTAGAAGAGGTCAGTGACTTCAGTGTTCTTCGTGAATGATCCTCCGTTAGCCGCCTCTGCTCTCTACCTGTCGGGTAGGTGGGTGTTGAATTATTTTTCCATATTCATCTGTCAGGTCCGGAACACCGATGGCAAAGTGATTCGATTTCACTGTAAATTATGTGAGTGCAGCTTCAATGACCCCAACGCTAAAGACATGCACCTGAAGGGACGGAGGCACAGACTGCAGTACAAGGTAGGAACCTTCAGTGAGTACAGTCAAGGTTCTGTACAGCTCCCACCGGTTTGAGAGACACGCCTGGATTCTTGGCTTTGCCTGCTTGTTTGTTACATCAGCACTTCCTGCTCTCTGTCCCAGCCCGTGGTGTTTCTCTACATCCTCTTTCAAATGATTTGATGTCTCTGCTGCACTCTGCAGAAGAAAGTGAACCCAGAGCTTCCTGTGGAGATCAAACCCAGCAACCGGGCGAGGAAGTTGCAGGAGAGCAAGCTGAAGAAGCAGAAGCAGAAGGCGGTGCTGAAGAGGCAGAGAGACGACGAACAGCGCTGGCACATGGAGATGAGGTCAGACCGGGCTGCTGCCTCATTCCAGATGTGCCCAGAGGTTCATCCTGATCACACATGGTTCATCCTGTCCTGTAGGCGGTATGAGGAGGACATGTACTGGAGAAGGATGGAGGAAGAGCAGATGTACTGGGGGGAGCAGAGACGCAGGTTGGCTCCGCCTCCGCTGATGAGCCGCCCGGGAATGCCTGTACCACCTTTACTGGTGAGTTTCCAAAGAAAAGATGGTCCAGAAGTGCTGTCCAGCCTTTCTGATCCAACCTGTGTTTTCAAAGACGTGTGTGAGGCGGCCCGACTCCCCCGACGACCGCCACATCATGGCGAAACACTCCACCATTTACCCGGTGGAGGAGGAGCTACAGGCCGTGCAGAGGATCGTCTCCCACTCCGAAAGAGCTCTAAAGCTAGTGTCGGACACGCTGCTGGAGGAGGAGGAGACCCCTCCGCCTACTGAAACTGCTGCTACTGAGTGTGCAGATGAGAAAGGGTACAGATTTAAGACTTGGACATTTGTGAAATCAACATGTACCGTAATTTCCGGACTATAGAGCGCACCTGATTATAAGCCTCACCCCATACATTTTTAAAGGGAGAGAGAGAGAGAGAGAGAAAAAAAGGGTCCATACATAAGCCGCACCTATCTATAAGCCGCAGGTGCCCACATATTCCACCTGTCTCACTTTTCTCACCTTTTCTGCGAGAGCGCCCCTGGCAGGTGTTACAAAAATGTATAAATTGGCCGCACCTTTGTATAAGCCTCAGGGTTCAAAACTTAGGAAAAAAGTAGCGGCTTATAGTCCGGAAATTAGGGTAATATAAACACAAGACGACCAATGTTTGTTTGTCAACATACAGAAATACAGTGATCAGTAGCTGTGAGTCATTGTATGTAAATACATTCTAAAAAATAAATGAATATTTAAAAAATACAGATTTTACTTTTGAGTAGAAGAGAATAAACGCCTGTTGAGGTCCAGACTCTTCTTTCTGTCTCACAGGACGGAGAACTCGGCTCGGCTGCTGAAAGGTGTGATGCGGGTCGGCATCTTGGCCAAAGGGCTGCTGCTCCGTGGGGACAGAAACGTTGAGCTCATCCTGCTGACGGCGAAGAAACCGACTGTCTCGTTACTGAAGAGCGTCGCCAAGCAGCTGCCAAAGGAACTGGTGGTAAGGCGACCCGGTCACCTCGCTTCCGTTTTCAGCGCTGCGCTTGACGTTCAGGGAGGGAAGAGCTGTGGTGCCGGTCGGATTGAAGAGTTTCAGTCTTGGTAGGTTTGTGGTGTGAATCCGTGGGCTCTTAACAGACCCGACGTGAACGTATAAAGTCACTGCAGGACGCCTTTGCTGCTTCTAAAGGTTTAACTAGATATTTAGTTGTGAGACGTGATTATGATGAAAACATACCCTCTTGGTGGAGGTGAACCTGTAACCCAGCAGCGAATTCCTTTAGCTAATTGTCAATGATGAACGTTCACATCATGTGCCACCAGAGGTCGCTGTTTTCAGGGGCAGCCAGCCACTGGGCTGATAATATGAAAACAAGTTGGGTCAAGTTTTCATTAAAAGCAGCTAAATGTTCACATCCTCTAAGTCCTGGTGAGTTGTAAGGAAGGTGAATTAAGATGGATGCATGCGTGTCCACAGGTGTGTACGCTCCCATACGTCTCTAAAGCTAATTGATGTTTTTCTCTTTTCGGTGTCAGAGGATCATGTTAAAACTGTCGTACAGCTTCTCAAACATCCAAATGTGAGAGGATCGGTACCAAATTCAGCCAGGATGACGACTTGACGGTTGTGATGTGCTGTAATTCCTCACTCTTCCTCCCTGCTGCTTAGCTACACGATGTGCTGAGTGCTGGATTCAATGTGCTTTTCACTGATCTTTAGATTCACTGCCTGGTTATGACACCTGAATCCTACAGAGTGAGATGGGGCTTCTCGTCAGAAACTGTCCACTTTCCTTCCCGAGATATGATAATGATATTTGTACTTTTCACCACAATGGTCATTGAGGATTTTATTTTATTTTTTTTAAAAAGAGCTGCATTCTTGATAGCTTTTGGGGAAAAACGGGGTACAAACTGTACATAATTCCCCTGTAACTCTGCCAAATGAGGCAGTTCCTTGTCCCCCACCTCCTCTGTAGAGAGTAATTCCAAGTGTCCTTTTAACCGGCAGACATTTTCTGAAGATCAGTATGAGGTGCAGGCTCAACCCGACGAGGCGAACATCGTGATATTTTCAAGCAAGGAGCCCAAAATGCAGGTGACCATTTCTCTCACCTCGCCGCTGATGAGGGAGGACCCTGCTGCTGAGAAGGACAAGCAGGCAGGAGGAAAAACGGCTGAGAAAGGTTAGAGAAGCCAAAGCTTTCAGTACCAGAGATCCAAATGTTAGCTCTGTGTCTAATACACTGCTACACCCCCTCCCCCGCTCCCCCCCTGGCACCTGCAGCAGCCGACATTTCAGGCTGCGAAGCTTTTGAATGACAGAATGAGATGTGGGACTTTAACCAAGCCCACGTTGTTTTCTTTGCTCTTGAAATCAACAATGATTGATGATAAACAACAACTCTCCCATTCATTTGTCCCACTGTTTTCATTACCCCCATTCTTCGCAGTGATGCTAGTTACTCCCCAGTTTCTTTATTTCTTTGCCACATGGGAATCAAAAGCCGGGCTCTCCGACCTTTCTGTGCCACTAGGGTGTGTGTTTGTCTGGTGAACACACACTCAGATGAAACCTGTGGGAAGCTGTAAGAGAGAAAGTGCAGTGAGACTTTGTAGGCTTCTGGTTGCCGAGGGGATTTTGAGGTCCAGAGACTTCCCATCTCCTTTGCTCTCAAGTCATCAGTGTGTCGTAATGTGGCAGTGACAGTTTACATGGACTGGAATCTGCCGACATGAACCACAGTGAGACGATTGAGTGTCGATATAAGCAGCATCTTTATCCCATCCTATTCATACATGCAGAGTGTTCCATTCTGCGTAGCCATGGTAACGCTTGAATCACACATAGACGTCCTGTTGGAGCTTTGCACAGCAGACAAACATCTTGGAAGATGCTTCCAGAGATGAAAGATGACTAATCTAATTAAAGGTGCATCTGCGTTACATCATTTGCAGGTGTGCGGGTGTTGTCTATGACACCTGCGCTAACATTCAGGGATGGTTCCAGTCCATGTAGATGTCTCAACATCCAACAGATGCTGGAGTGTTGTTTTTTTACACCTCGCTCACACTCCTCCACCTGCTCCTGAACGTCCAGATGTTCAGTGTTTTTTCTCCTCCCCCCATTGAGAAAACATGATCAGATGTTTTCTGTGGCTGTGTTTTGTTTTTTTGTTTTGTTTTTGGAACATTTGTCAGGGTTTGTTGATCAGTCCTATTAGTTCTGTATCAGCAGACTCAGCCAATCCGATCGCACCGTCTCATCTCTCTTGTACACATACCACTGAGAATGGGGGGAGAGGGGGGGGGGGCATTATTCTGAGTGGTATGGCTGTGCAGACCTTTGGTTGTGTATTAACGTCTTCTGTTGCTGCATTTCTAGTGAACGTGCAAGTGTGGAGAGAAAAAAAAAAGACATCAGTAATATTCTTTTTTAAAATGTTTTAAATTTGTCATTTGAACAGTTCAGTAAATGTCTCAGACTGTCCACATGTTTTATTTATTGTTTTATAAATCAAACAGACACAAGCACGGTCTAAACATAACTGAATTTACTGGGTTTTTTTAAGTTTTAAGACAAATTGATTCACTTAAACTACTTTTTTACTGTTTACATATGTTTCCACTTTTGAACGCAGCAGTTGGAAACACACAGGTGCATTCACCCTCATATGGTGAACGCAACTGAACCATCACTGATGTTTCAAGTCAAAATGTCTTACGTGTCTTAAAGGTCTGTGGACAAGATGTGTCCTTTGAGACCTCAGACCTTTTTAACATTTTATAGTTTCTGTCTCTTGTAAACCCCAGTTTGAATGTACGGATGTATTGGTGTGTTCATGCAAAGCTGAGGTTTGAATATAAATTCTAAATGATCACTTTCACTAAATAGAAATAGAGTTTCAGGGTGAAATTAACGCTCCTTTCTTGCAGTAAACATCTTGACTTGTCATTGCAGAAGAAGCAAACGTACGTAACATAAGTGATGGCTCAGCTGCAGGAATGACCTGTGGATCGGAGACAGAAGGGTGTCGGCTGAACACTTCAGATGTCCAGGAGAGGAGTAGGAAGGGCCCCTAGGAACGCTTTAGGAGGCAGGAACGGGGAAAAAAATCATCTGAACCAAAATGATCTTGAGTGTAAAATCATCTGAATGTATCACAGGTTCCACATTGTCACCACACCGGGTACCGTGACCTCAGCGGTTGACACCACTAAGTCCTCCCCACTGACTCTCGAACCCGACGCAGCTATAAATCCACCAGCCTTCTCTGGATGTCTTGGGTTCCCCCCCCCGTTTTGCATGTGCCCGTCACCTTCCACCCTTAAAGACCGTTTCAGTGCTGTTTTACTGCTTTTTGTTTTATCCCTCACGGAAAACATCAGAAACATCCTTATTCGATTGCTTGTTCTGACGTAACTGCCCCCCACTAACAGAAACACACCGCAGAACGTTTCAAGGTTTCGAGGAAATGCCCCGTTGGGAGGGAGGGTTTGTGCGACAGTCAGCAGGAACAGGCTGTGATTCATTGTCTACATTATGTTGTAGGAAGCGTTCAGACTGTACGTCCTATCTCCACCAGGTGTGCCTGAGAAAGACCCCCCTGATCTTCTGAATAAGAAGAAATGCCTTGAATATCTGGCTGCGCTCCGACACGCCAAGTGGTTTCAGGTAAAAGTGTCGTAAACAACATGATCAAGTCAGCGTGTGTGCATGTGCACATGATGGAATCATGTGTTATTAATGATATTAGATGTCTTTTTTCTAATTCCTACTACTGCATGTTTTATACTCCAAACCACCAGGGGGCAGCATATCACCAAATAGATGTGCTGACATCCTTGTGTGGTATATTGGGTCATAAACTCACAAACAGGCAGATGCTTGAAATAGTAAAACATCTGACGAGGTTTGAGTCAGATCTCGATAGTACGGCCCCCCCCCCCGATCCCCGATCCCCGATCCCCCCCAGTGTCCAGAGTTAAAGCTCACATTCTGTTGTGGTGAGGTTTTTTTTCTTCTTCTTCCCCTCTGTACAGGCGCGGGCCAACGGGCTGCAGTCCTGTGTCATCGTCATCCGGGTGCTCAGAGATTTGTGTCAGCGAGTTCCCACCTGGGGAAAGATGCCAGGATGGGTCAGTGCTCTTCAGAGACGTGTTTCTCAGTTGGTTTCATTTCTTCACCTCTCGGGACACAATGTAGTTTGGTTCATTTTTGTTGCTATGGTGATGGTATGACTCAAACGCTCCACCGCCATCGTGAAAGCAACATTCATGCTTTAACACAGACGATATCGCTATCGATACTGTGCTTTACCGTAATTATGGTATGAGAAGTGTCTCTGGGTTCCTCTGCCTGGTGTGAAGAAGGAGCTTGGAGAGGAGTTCCTTCCATCTCTTCCTGAAAGTTCACAACTTGCATTTAGCAGCCATGTTGCTGTCATTACGGTAATTATCTTCACGACAGCAACGTTCAGGAACTGACGGATGTTTTCTCCTTCCAGCTCCTTCTTTGCACCATGTAGGGGAACCGTCAGGAACCGTCCCGTTTCTTGCCAGCACAAACGGTCCTGACTCCTCGTGTTTCCTCCTTCAGGCGCTGGAGCTGCTGGTGGAGAAGGTCATCAGCAGCGCTCCCGGCCCGCTCAGCCCTGGAGAGGCCTTACGCAGGGTGCTGGAGTGCATCTCCACCGGCATCCTGCTGCCAGGTTCAAGCAACACACGTATGACGAGCAAACACGTCGACCAGAAAACCAGTCGCTGCTGATTATTCGCTCCTGTCTCACTCGCCTGATTCCTTCCACCACAAACATCAGCCTCCTCACCTTCCCTCTCCCCTCTCGCAGATGGACCAGGTTTGCTGGATCCCTGCGAGAAGGAGCCAACGGACGCGTTAGAGAGCGTGATGCCTCAAGCCAGAGAGGACATCACGGCCAGCGCGCAGGTCTGTTCTCAAACTGCTCCGGTGCCGACTTCTCCCACCAGACCCTCCCACCGACCTCCTCTCTCTGCTTCCAGCACGCTCTCCGGCTGCTCGTGTTCCGTCAGATCCACAAGGTTCTGGGCATGGACTCGCTGCCCGCCTCCAAGGCCAGCGCCCGCAACCGCAAGAGACGGCGGGACGCCAGCGACGCGGCCGAAGGCGAGGAGGAGGGCGAGGGCAAGAAAGACAAGAAGGAGGAAGAAGCCAGTACTCGACCTCTGCTCGCTCCGTAGAGGGACGTTTGCTCGTTAA
>JBBMJM010000024.1:2237418-2249957 GCA_037832705.1 Centriscus cristatus
TTTGTTTTGCGCTCTTTGATCCACTTCCCTCTTTTCTCTGCAGGCTGGGCTTCGTCTCTGCTGGGAGGGGACGGACGATCGGGGGGCTCCCCAGCGCTGCCCAGAAAGCAGCAGCCACGCGATAAGTCTCCCAGCAACCTTCTAGAGGACGCGCAGGACATGGGCACGTTCACGCGAGACCGCAAGACGGGCTTCTTCAGCTCCTTCATCAGGAAGAAACCGTCGTCGTCCTCTTCGTCGTCGCCGTCCTCCCAGCACCAACAGAACCTGCCCACGCCGCCCAAGAGGAGCAGCTCCTTTCGGGAGATGGAGACGCAGCCCCCTAAGAAGTATGAGCCCACTGCTGATTTCAGCGCCCCCCCTCCGCTGCCCCAGTCTGACAGTTTAGGGGGCTTCTCCGCCTCCCCCTCGCATTCCCACGGGGAAGCCACCCAGACTCAGTCACGCTGCTGTGGGGCCGCCTTCGGACAGAAACCCTCCGGCGGGGGCTTCGGGTCGCAGATAGCCAGCAGCAGCTGGGGGGGGCTGGCTGGCTTTTTCACCCCCAGGCTCATCAAAAGGACCCTGGGACTACGGACAGGAAAGACGGTGTGCTCAGAGGAGAGTGGGGGTATGGTTGGAGGGCCCAAACCCTTCCCCAGGTCCAACTCCACCTCCTCCATGTCAGCGGGGCTCCCGGACCTCGAGCGAATGGCTCTGACTTTACCCAGAAACCGCAGCGCGAAGCCCCCCCTGGAGAGAACTGCTTCCACGACCTCGCAGCCGGAGAACGGAGCCGCCCGGCCCTCGGAGACGTTACTGAGGAGGATGGACGAGGGGACGGCTCAGATCAGGGAACGGCCCAAAGCCAAGCTAATACCCCGCTGCACCGCCAGGTCGGCGGGGGTCGGCGGGGAGGCGGGGGAGTCGGACAGTCTGTCCCGCGTCAGGGAGGAGGGCGGCGGAGGCCTGGACAGGCAGCAAAGCTGGTCGTCCCCCTCGAAGACTTGTAGTTCAGGTGCTTCACCAGCTGCTGCCGGCGCGCCCACCCGCAACCACAAAGTCCCCGTCCTCATCTCGCCCACGCTGAAGCACAGCCCGGCTGAGGTGCACCTGGTCGGCCTGGACTCTCAGGGGAACCGCTTCAAGCTGCTGTCGGAGCACCAGGCCGACCGGGACCGGCCGCGACTCGTCAAACCCAAGTGTGCGCCGCCTCCCCCGCCGACCCTCCACAGCCTGCAGCACTCGTACAGCGGCGACGGCGACGAGCAGGTCGCAGCGGCGCCGGTGGAGGTCAACGGAGACACGCTGAAGGGTCATAGGTCAGGACGATTGTCAGGAGGAGTAACGACGGGCAGACCGTCAGTGCCACCGCCACAAGTGCCTCCTGCATCTACCTCCTCCTTCTCCTCACCCTGCCTCCCCAACACAACTCCCACCAAAATGGCCAACGGAGCCACGCCCTCCTCCTCCTCCTCCTCTCACACAGCACCGCCGGCTGCTTCCAAAGTCGCACTGCGGCGAACCAGGCAGCAGTCGGAGCGGGTCCCCCTGGAGCGAGTGAGCCGCGAGGCCCTGCTGGAGTGCGCCGAGTGCCTGAGCAGCGTCCTCCACGCCAGCTCCGACAGCCCCTCCAGCAGCCAGGTGCTGGACGCCGGCCACCAGCTGCTAGACCACTGCTCAGGGTACGTGGACTGCATCCCCCAGATGAGGAACAAATTCGCCTTTCGAGAGGCAGTGGGGAAGCTGGAGCTCAGCCTGCAGGAACTGAGAGCCTCGTCCTCAGGAGGAGGGGGGGGGCTGAGCTCGGTGTGGGACAACCTGCACAGCTGCGCCAAAGAGATTAGCGACGTGGTGCAGAGGTAGCCACCGTGACGACGGCCAGCTGCCCCCAACAGACAGCAGCTCCTGTGTCCATTTCCTCTTCAGCTTCCGCTTCTGCTAACACTAGTTTGGGGGACGAGACGAGACGAGACGAGACGAGTACCTCAGAGGAATCACTACATCATGTCACCTGTTCATTGTTTACAGTCGTTTCATCAGTTGGACACTGATTTTTGCTCTGACCTGTACATAAACGAGAAAGGTTGATACCAAACTGAACATCATGAAACGTTTCTGCCCCGAGTCTCCACCTGGCAGTGATGAAGGACTCCTTGTTACATGAATGTCGAGTGTTACGCTGGCTATGGACGAACTCGCCGAGAACACTAGACATCTGTTTTCCCCTGACAAGCTCGTGCTGTGTTGGAGTCATTGGACCATAAGCCATTTCTTAAAACCTACGTTTTTAAAGCCATTGTGATTGGAAACAGCATTTACACCATATATATATATATCAGCTCCCTGATCAGGTTTGTGTGGAATCAAGTCTTGAAAACTCATTTTTGTTGAAGAATCAGCAGATTGAACGACATTCAAACCCGTGACCGCTCTTCTGATAAGTGTGTATATAAGATTCCGATGAAATTTAAAACCAAATACATTTAAATCTACTTCCTCACAATACTAAACCTGAATGAATGTGTTGTTCCATGCACAGTATTTGTGTGACGCGCACACGTCCCCGGTCCTCTGGAGCATTTCAGTATTTATGTCCAGTCATCCTTGAGCGCGGTATTCCTTCCTCAAATGGCGGCGCGTGGAGGGAGGAGGAGGAGGAGGAGGAGGAGGAGGAGGAGGGAGGGAGAGCACAGGGTAGAGCATGAGCAGGTGAACTGGGACCGTACGTCTTCAAGTGTCCTTCATGGTATGGACAGCGCTGGACCCCCTGGAGCCTTGTCGTGGCCTCAGTGCCTCAGAATCGTTCGCTGTATGAACGCGAGACAAAGCCGAGAGCTTCTCACTGATCACACAGACAAACTGCAGTACGTCGTCAGCACATTTGTACATGATTTGATTTACAGGAGAGAAAAAAAACACAAAAGAAAAAAACGCTTTCTCGAATGTCTATGTATGAACTTGAATTTTAAATTATTGTTGTTGCGTTTTTTTTTTTGTTTGTTTGTTTTTTTATTAAAAGCACAGACCTATTTTGAGAGAAAAGTTATGTAAATATTTGTTTGATTTCATAACCAGGAAACACTTTATGTGTAGTCACAGCATACATTTGTTGACTGAGGCCTGTCCACCCAGATCTGCTTTATGAATGTATTCTTCTTCACTTCTGAACCTGCTCGAATGTCCCATCACATCAACATTTCATCTCCTAAGGTGCCATTTTCTTTCTTTTTTTTTTTTTTAATTTATTGTTTTTCTTATCGTTCCGTAGTTTTCACGTTGGTCACACACACACACACACACATGCGCCTTTGTATTGTCATGGCTCGCATCTTATTGTACACTGGATAAGGCCTCAGCCACGTTGGATTATTGACACATCGGAACACAAACTAAACATTTCAATCACGTCTCTGAACACCGCGGCTCCCTGTTAGCGACACTCGATGGTTTTGCAGAATCACCTCCTGTTGTCAGTCTGTTTTTCTGGAGCATTTCATGTTTTTGTCCATCCTAATAAACAGCGTCGGAAGTGGATGGTACTTTTAAACAAAGTGACGATTCATTTTCTATCCACTGTGAGTTTGAATACAACGTGGGCAATCGTTTCAGAATCTTTCGGTGCCTTTTGGTGCGTGGATTAGCTCTGCACAAGTTCACTGTCATCGTAAGAATCCTCCGGTGGCAGGGCTGTGGCCCGCCCGTCACACAGCCTCGCTACGTGCACTTCTCTTCTAAAATCCTATTATTAAACCTCACGTTGGTCGTTCGTATGTGGCAGTGACAGCAGTGTTAGTTCTGTGTGTTCTTCATGACTGAAGAATAAAGCTGAGCGGCTGTTTTGTCTCATATTAATTTAAAGGTTCATTCTAAACAGCTTTGGCCTCTTTGCCTTCGTGTTGAATCTCTGAAAAAGCCTTATTGAAACATGACATTTAAAAAGAGTAACTTACCACAATCAGACGCATTTACAGCTGGGACACTAAAGGTCATAATTGTGCAACCTCATGGAATAAATTGACCCTCCTTCTTTTTTTTTTTGCTCCTCATACCTGGTCTGTTATTTTTCCAACTGACCATGGATCGTCTGCTCTGTCTTTGTCGTTCTTTGTTTCGCTGCATCTGTTTTACTTCCTTTTGTCTCTTTGGCTCTGAAGAACGCGCAAACACATCATGATACCAAAGGCCACTTCTTCAGTTGTACAAGTGCAATGAAACCAGACACTCACACGCCACAATAACCAAACTAAACAGGGATGACAAACGGCAGGTGTAAACATCAACTTTTTTTAATTGTACAAATACATTTTTTTTTTAATTTAAAGCTCACATTATATATTACTGTGAAGTTCTGCTTGTCAGTGTTAAGCCTATTGTAAATAATAAAGATATTGATGAATACTGGTTCCTTTTGTTCGTCTGTTAACTTTTAAACAAAGAACAAGAGCCACCGATCAGTCTCACTGAGATTAAATCCTGGAACAATCTTAATTTCTAGCTAGACATCCAACAAGAATACTCAAAAGTCCTCCAATTTTATTTATTTTTATTAACAAAATACGTTTTCAATCATATCACTTGTGTTTTTTCTACAGGTATTACCACCTAAGATGTTACCTCCTCCACCAAGAATAACTCTTGGAGTCTTCAACATTTATTTGGAACTGTCGCAACCAAAAAGGATAGGACAATATACAATATAAATCATTAGATAAACACATTTACATAACAACAAATAAAATAATAAACACATGCCAAAGTAAGTAGGGAGTGAGTTGTAGCTTCAGTAACGCATTGGTTTGAAGTCAATAGTTACCAGTTTAAATGTTTTTGTAAATCATCGTCTTCAGCGGCAGCATCTGGTCCGTGACGTCATCCCACACCATATCCGACTCCGCCCCACTCGTCTCCGTTGTAAAGATGGCGTCCATCATGGAGGGACCGCTGAGCAAGTGGACTAACGTCATGAAAGGTTGGCAGTATCGCTGGTTTGTGTTGGACTACAATGCCGGCTTACTGTCATACTACACGGTACGTTCCTTTTCCTGGTTGTCCATACTAACGTGTTCCGCACATGAGGTTGTGCGCCAGAAGTTGTCGCTGCTTCTCCGCCGCCGGTGCGGTGAGGGCCTGGTGTTTGTCAAGAGTTGGGAGTCTCAGGAACAACTAGGCGAAGCTGTGTAGCGACAGACCGAGACGCCGACCAATCACAGCGCCCCTCGGGGACCAACTGACCAATCGCGTGGCAGTATTTCTTCTCTCTACTTCCGCTAGCCACCTGGAAGCTAAGGCACATAGCAGCGTTGTTGTGAATAGTTTGCTGTATCACCTGACGCAGACTGACTTGTAGATGGCGGTTAGGTGATATTCGTATCCTGTAGTTTTTCTAACAGGTGGAAATTCGCCTGTTAGCCGGGAAAGTAGCCGAGCAGACACCACGGGAGGAGGCAAGGGTTTGTAGTTGGGATGGGACACTGCTGACTGACAGGAGGTTGATGGAACCAAACTCAACATGCCCGTTTTAACAGCATTCTACAGCACGAACCGGGTGTCACAGACACGTTCTCGGACAGGTGACGGGTTCGTTGGTGTGTTGAAACGGTCTGTTGAACCCAGGCTGAAGTTTGAGAGTCGTTACAAGACAGAATCCGTGTTCTGATGGAGCACTTGTCCATGGTTTAGGTGGTTGTATCACTCATGTAAAATGTTCGCTGTAAAATTCGTTCAATTCTTCACTCATTGGTCGGATAGGTAACAGATAATAACACAAACAACAGACAGTATTATATACTATGAATGAACAACATTACAGCTTGAACGAGGTAAATATGAAGTGAAATAAGACGTATTATTCATTTGACATTTTATGAACCATAGTAGTTTAATGAATTCAGTTGTTTGATGGGTTGAGCGACTGAAAAGTGCCGTTTACAGTCAGTGCATTGACATGTTCAATGAGAAGCCACTGTTGGATGTTCGTTTGTGCTGATAAAGAACACACTCTGTCAGCTGGTTGCTGACCTGTACTCAAACACAATCTGCTGAATGCTGCAAGTGTGCATGTTTTCTTTAATTGGTGTTTTTACTGAACTGATTTTTTTTTTCCGTTTGTTTGTTTGTTTTATAGTCAAAGGACAAGATGATGCGAGGCTCCAGAAGAGGCTGTGTGCGGCTTCGGGTAAGATTCTCACGCTGATGACTGTGCAGTCAATGACTGCATGTTTGACCATTTTTACCAGACCAGGCGGTCTTTCATACTTAATGTGAAAAGCACACAACACATTCCACCTATGTTTTTCTCACGTGATTTGTTTTAGCCATGTTTTTTTTTTTAATGTGTTTTTTTTTTTTTTTTAGTGTGGCTGTTTTTAGACACTAGATGGCAGCAAGAACAGTATCTCCTTATCCCCCTTATCTCCTTCTAACCAAGCGTAGCGTTCACTGGTCACTAGAGATGTTTCTGTCTTTTCGTGGCTGGTTGGTGGGGACACACCAGAGTGCACCTTCTGATGCACATACACTCATCTGCACATACATACAATCCATACACGGCCTGTGCATAGCTGTAGCGATTGCCATGCATGAAAGGGTTTCAAGAGAAGCAGGACGATTCCAAAGAGATTTTCACCCTCAAGAGATTAAGACTGAGCTCTCATTTCGTTGAAATTAGTCCAACTCATGCTTGCTGGAAGAAGCAGACACTTTATTCTTTATTGAGTTCATGGCGTCTCTGAATAAGATTCATGTCTTATTTTCTTCACTACCAGATATCACTTAATGCAATTTGGTGTCTTTCTTCATTTCCTGTCTGGTCTTCATCCAGAAGGATCCAGAATTTCTCTTACTGGCAAGTGACATTTACAATGCTGTTATTTACACATTGATTTAGATTGTGCCCAATGTAAAACCTGCCGTGTGTTTTTTCCTGTTGTTATGTAATATTTAAACATGCCTGGCCTGAAGAATCAGCAGTGGGTGTTTTTCTTGACGTCTTGTCTGCCAAAGATCCTGCGAGTCTGAGGGTGAAACGAAAGCACGCTCTCAATATCCCAACAGGTTTTTATTAGTCTTGCTGATTTACTGGAAGGACTGGTGGACAAATACCAGACTGCCGGTCAATAAGTTGTCGTGTCCTTTGATGGGACAGTCTTAAGTCGTTGGAAATAAATGAGAGCTGTATTTGTTGTTTGCCGTTGGGTTGTGACGTCTGTCAGGTCATGTGTTGGTGATCGAGCTCTGCGTTCTGTCTTCAGGAGCTCAGTCTCCATTTGTCCTGCAGACTGCTGCAGTTCTTCTGTCCTTTTGCTGCTCGTCCCCTGTGACTCCATCACTCCACCCTTCCCTCCCTTTCTCTCCGAAATCCCTCCCACTCCTCCTCCCCCCTCCTTGCTCCCTCCGGTGTTCCAAAAAGCGTATGTTTTATTGAACGACAGAAGCACAGTTGTGACAAAGAGGCGACGAGGCAAAGACAGATTAGGGTTTTGAGGGCGTGGTGCCGATGTGCTGAGAAGGTGATTTGCCACAGTCAGAGGAACATGTGGAGGGAGTGAGGCGAGAGATGGAAAGTCGAGTATGACGTGTCGCAGTGTCTGACCGCCTGCCCCCCACCCCCTCCCTCTGTGCCTCTGTTTATCCAGGGAGCTGTGATCGGCATTGATGATGAGGACGACAGCACATTCACCATCACTGTGGACCAGAAGACTTTCCATTTCCAAGGTGAGTTCAGCTTCTTTTTCTTTCGAGCTCTGTCCACCTCTCTCCTCTCTCCTCCCTTTGGCCACCCGGGTTTTTAATTCAGGCTCCCTGCATCCTGCTGTTGGTTTGCTCTCTCTCACTCTCTCTCTCCCCTCACCCCTCCTTCCCTCCCCACCTTTCAAACACTTGGAACGGTCTGCTCTAATGCCGGGAGGCGCGTGCACGCAGGCGTCAATGCAAGCTTTTTCTCCCTCTCCGCGGCGTCGTCTCGGAGCTCTGTGAAGTTGGACTCGCACACATTTCTGTAGATAAACACAATTTGTTCCACTGCAAGCAAGATAAAGTCCCGTGGAACAGAACGAGCAAGTAAGGAATTTGTTTTTTCCTCGGCCCTCCTGACTGCCGCTGAGGAGGAAGATCGCTGCTTGCGTGTCTCTGCAGTTGAGCCTCTGGGAATAATAAGGGAATACTGCTGAGCTGGAGACTGATTCAGGTCTCTCTGGTCCTCTTCGTCCCTCCACTACCGCACCGCTGCCGCTTGCTATCTCACAGCCAGTCGCTCCATCAGGACAGGATTGGCTACCAGCTACAGCATTACCCCCCCACCCCCCACCTCCCTCAGTCGTACCGACCCGTCCCTCCTCTCTGACAGCGAGCTGTCCACTCCGGTCCACCGCAGACCCACTTGGTTCCTCTCACCACCCCACCAGGGTTTGAGCTCACCTCTGTCATTTTCTCCATCATCTTTATTCTTCCATCGTTTCATTTACACACACACACACACTCCACAGAAAGCACCAACCCCCTTTACCTCCTCGTTGAGGGTCTCCTGCCACAGTCCATGGGCCCCCCACCCCCCTCACCACCTCCATGCCCTCTCCCATGTCTGTGTTCCGAAGCTGTATGCTGTGGTTCTACAAACGGAAGGGTAAGAAGAAAACCTGTGCACGTCTCTTGCCCCACATGCATGCGCGCCCCCCGGGGGGGAGAGGATCCGGAGGCAGCGTTGTTTGCTTGTGTTCTGGGATGTGACGTTTTAGGTGGAGCGGCGTGCTCACCAACGCATTGGTCGGTTCTGGAGGTTCAAGGACAGGTTAGATGAGCGTGGCAGCTGCAGCCGCTCCAGTCACACGCATGTTTGCACCGACAACATGTGTGTGTGTGTGCCTGGAAAGGAGCCGATTGTGAGCAGGCATAGATACAACAATCTCAGACACATGTTGTGTGCGTGGAAGTGATTGTTGCTGAGAAGTAGATTATTCAGTGACAGTGGGTCAGAACCCAGCATGTTTCTAGCTGTTGTTACGCTGTACAAGTGTCTGTGCCTCTGTACCTGGTAGCATCTATGCTAGTTAGCGGTTTGTTTAACTTGTGCGTTTATGCACTGGAGGATTTTGTCTGATAAGTATCAGAACCTGTTTACTTTCGTGGAAGGAGCAGGAAATCAGCTGTGTTTGCAAATGTTATACCACAATAGTACATACAGTAACAAGACATTACAATTTACAAGTGAAATTTCTGGACTTTGTGTTCGATCAGCAGGTGGGAACAACATGTCTTTGCGGGCAGCACGTGTTCTAACCCCCACTGGTCCTCCTGGCGTTTGAGAGGGAATGATGAAATGTCACGGTGCGTTTCCTCTCCTGTGGACATACCTAGACGGTCGTTGATGACACTGGACGGCAACGGAGCACCGCTGGAGGAAGCCGGCAGCTATTGAGCGTGTGCAGAAATGCAATACTGAACACATTAGCTGATAGTGGTGATCTCCAGAGATGCACAGGATGTTGGAGCTTCTCTGTCGTAAACCGATCCTCATCCGAGACGTTCATCTGAAGGTGTCCGGCCCTACAGGCTAATGTGCCATTATATACATTAGAAGCACGGGCGGCCTCGACAAAAGAGAGTCATTAACTTTATTTATTGAGAAGTCTTACTCTGTTTGTCTGTGTGTTAAGTTCCTGCTCAGTTCCCTCACTGGTGTCTGTGGATGAACAGGAGTCTGTTCAGTGTTACATTTCATTTGGGTTTTCCTGCTGGGGAAAAAATGACTAATTGATTTTTTTTTTTTTTTTTGGTTGGAGTTAAAACATAAGAATCCCTGGATTTTGTAATTTTTTTTTTTTTTTTAAGTTGGACTACTTCTTCTCACAAGTTCCGACTGCAAATATTTATGAGTTTGACAAAGCTCAGGTGGGCTCTGGAGGCCATAGACGGAAACAGGCTCAAATACACTGGACGCTGGAGCTCAAAGGTGAACGTGTCGAGCTGGTCGACCCCTCTGCGCCTCAGTAGCGCTGCTGTCGTTCTATATAGAGCAGCATCCATTATTTATCAGCCCTTCTTTCCTGGCGGTGCATCCGAGTTGTCTGAGAGCCTTTTAGGGAGGTTCTGAGAGCGTCCTATGTACAGTCGCGATCAATCTCTTGTCGTCCCGCTCCTTTCTGTCGGGCCACCATGCCTGGAGCGTCCCCCTGTCCTCCTACCGTGTCCCCCGTCTGTATCACTGTCTGTCTCTGCCTCATTTATCCTCATCCTGGTCTGTCAGGACCTTGTCTATTTTTTAGGAATGTTGAACCGCAGACCACATTGTGAGCGTGTTGACGGGTCGCAGCCCCGGGTCGGCCTCCCTCCCTCCCTCCCCCCGGAGCATGTACAGCAACATTTCATCAGTTTGTCTGGAGATGGAAGGAGAGAGGGCCGATGAATAATTCAAAGGCATTTTGGAGCAAGGAGAGGCAACAGTCTATGGGGAGAGGATGCTCGTTGGGAAGGCGGGAAGGCTGGTGATGGATTGTGGGAGCGGAATCTTCAGCTCAGGCCGACAAACTTTCTGAAAAGTGTTTGATCCGGACTGGATTTACATACACAGAACCTCTTCATTCAGTTTCCAAACATTAGAGCCAGTGGAACCGGACAGATTACTGAGGCAACACACACTTTCCAGTCGACAAATATTTCCAGGACGGCTGTGACGCTGATGTTGTTTTTTTTCCACCGAGCGTGAAGATGACACAAGAGCAGCGTCATTGATCTTCATGTCGACAGCAGCGGAAACCTGCTGCGTGCCAGGAAGTCAGGGTGTTTTCAAGAATACTATCTCTCATCATGGTTTCACAGCATCTGTCACAGCGCCAGTGAGAGAAAATGACAATGGACAGATACTTCATAAAAACATAGTGGGAATATGAGGGTATATGATGCTGTTATCCTTACAGTGGGAACCAGAATAGTTTGGGGAAAAAGAAAAGTACTACAGGTTCAAGGAAAGACAAATAAGAACAATAGAAATATGTATAATCTAATCGAAAAATAACAATCTAAATGGGGTCTGAGGGAGAGAAACCATATTAGACCACTTCTGTCTCTCGCTCTATAAATTGAATTTGAGTATTTTTTATATAATACATGCATGTGAACATTTATGAATGTTTTTTTTCGAAAATAACTCAATATGGAAATGTAATAATAATAAATAATAATAATACATTATGTATCTATTGATTTATTCAAACAAACAAAAGTATAAATCTGAAAAGTGGGCTTCAGATTTTGAATTTCCAGGTATTTCAATAAATGCCCTATACAGGGTTAAAGTTTCCTACAGTTGAATTCAGTTTCCACCGAACCCTCATTCTGGAGGTCTGTTGTCACATCTTGTTTTAGGGTCTTGTCCTCTCCAGCCCTCTACTTCAATCAATGTGGACATTTCAAGCCTGTATTACCTCCTATGGGAGAGCTGCGTCACGTCCTTCTAACCTGCCGGTCACCTTCCCACCATCGCAAGGAGGAGCACATCACATGATGTCGTCACATGCCCCCCCCCCCTGTGGAAACAGTCGCCGTGCTGCCTGGCGGCTCGAACCTACACTGGGAATCCGATGTATCAGTATTTGCGCCACAGGCCGCAGCTTGATTGGTCTTGTGATGCTGTTTGTACTGTTACAGTATTTGTTTTTGTGGAGGCGCCAGTCACTGCGCCCATCATGAACAGAGAGGAACATTAGCCCCAGTAATCTCCTCCTCTGGAGAGTCTCTCAGACGGAGAAGTCGGGGTGGGGGGGGGCATCTGGCTGAGTGGATTGGTCTGCGCCTCGGCTGCTTTTTAATGTTATCAAAAGCTCCTCAGCGGTCTCGCTGCCCTGCTTCCGTACATCCATTCATCCACTGCTCGGTCCGGTTTTCAGCTCAATGAAAAGATGAATCTCCACAGAATATTGATGCGGTTTATTTCCCAGCATCGAAAGTTCAGTTAAACCCTCGTCCAGTGGCAGCAAATACACACACACACACACACACACACACTTTTAAACAGTCTCGCCATTTTCACCGAGCTCAGGGTTCTTCCCACAGGCGTGAAATATACATGTGTCTATCGATTAGATTGTACAGTCCTACATACATCACAAATTAAAATGGTCTCACTTTGTAGCCAGCACAATAAAACCCTCCATGTCCTCCAACCCACAATCAGGGTGAGGGGAAAAACTGCCAAAAAATTTTTTTTAACAGGGTGAAAACTTGTTTTCATCGGGGTCATGTGATCATGTGCTGGGATGGAATTGAACTTGTTTCTTCTTTCAGTGTCTTCGACTCTTAACGCTCTTTGACCTGTCTGTGTATAAATTCTCTGATTGGTGTGTGAAGTCTTATCAGCTTTGTGGAATTGCATGTTTCGATGCAAACCCCCCCCACCTAGTTATCGTGTGTGTGTGTGTGTAAAATGTGCTCACGGGGTGTGTCTGTGTGTTTCGACCCTCAGCCAGAGATGCAGACGAGAGGGAGAAGTGGATCCACGCCTTAGAGGGAACCATCCTCCGCCACACCCTCCAGCTCCGGGTAGGTAACCACAGACGTGTGTGTGT
>JBBMJM010000024.1:2288611-2298857 GCA_037832705.1 Centriscus cristatus
GTGTGTGTGTGTGTGTGTGTGTGTGTGTGTGTGTGTGTGTGTGTGTGTGTGTGTGTGTGAGAGTGTGTGTGTGAGAGAGTGTGTAGGGGGTTACAGTGACGCAACAGCATCAACGAAATTCTGTTGCTCGCTCAGGCATATAAGTACCACTGCTCTGTACTCTGACTCTGTCCTCCTGCGCTGTGGGAGACCTGAGCAAGTGTCATGTATTATTCACAGCGGGCTGCCTGCTGTCACAGGTGAGGTCCTACAGCCTCAGGTAGGAAAGAGAATCTTCCAGATGAATAAATAAAATAAATAAATTAGACACAACGTTGTTTGTTGCAAAGCCTCCTTTGCCGTCAGTGTACACACTCAGATTTGCTCGTCACTTCAACTTCATCTTGATTCGGCGTCAAGCAGCAAAGAAAGTTGTCCCTCGGTTCTTGCTGGCTCTCCACAGGACCTGGCTCCTTGGTGAGGGGGAAGATGACGTTAATAATGATCAGGCGATCAGCAGGGCTTGTAATGGTGCTAATTGAACGGGTTATTATGAGCAGTGTGTGAGCTGGAGGAGGCAGCCTGCCTCGCTGCTTTTCTGGTCCCTTTTCCTCCTCTGCTCCTTCTCTTTTTTTTTCCGCCCTCCTCTCCCGCTCTTTATCTCTCACTCTCTTCTCAGGCAGATGGTTTTGATGAGCACCCGCTGTGAACCTTAAGTGTTTCTGCTGGGATTACAAACACAGGGGAGAGGTCCCTACAGTGTGGGAGGGGAAACCATGGCCACAGAACGTAGGCAAAGGACCGGCGGCCTGGTGGGGGTGCTGTAAGAGGCCGTAGGGGGCAGAAGAGGGACAATGTGGGCTTTAACAGGCCTCCGTGTTGCAGTCTTTTCCTTACGCATTCTTGTCTTTAGGCATCTCAAGGCCCCCCTGGAGCGAAAATGAGGCCCAGGACTTTAACCTGCATAGATGTGGACTCTGTTGGCCCCATGTTGACTATGTTCTTTATGTATTTACTCTTTAGCCGGGGAGCAAGGATCTCTCTCTCTTTTGTTACTATAATACATAGGGAGGGCCTTTGCTAAATGTCTATGTACCATCCGTAGAACTAATTTTAAACAAGTAGCCGCACTAGCAGGTTGGAGTATGATGAAACCTTCCCAGGAGGCGGGTGGCGACAGTTTGGAAGTGTGTTCCTGTCAGAGGACGACGTGAATGCAACAAAGAAGTAACAGCATATTCCAGCAGCACGACTCCCCTTTCTGTTCATACTGTGTCCAGTCACAGACACATATGGACTCCACCACACAGCGGCTTTCCCTCCTCGCTATCCTTTTGTCTTTGCTGAAAACTAGCCACTGCTCCCTGCTTGTGCATATCAATGGAGAGTCCCGTCTTCTTGTTTGTCTTTGCCAAAGGCTCTAGCTTTGCCTTGTGGCTCTCAGGGAGCTGCCGTTGCCCCTCCCTTTCTATACCTTCATTCCCCACCTCTCTGTTTCCCCTTCGTCCTTTTCTTCTCCGTCTCTGGCGCATAGATCTGCGTAGACTCTGATTGGCATTACCAGACAAGAGTGTGGGGGTAAGTTGCTGGCTAGCTCGTGAGCTAAGCTGCAGAGCAAATGTTTGCCAGGGAAGTAGAGAGTAGAATAGAGATGGCTGCTGGGCCGTGAGTTGTCCGTGACCAGACCAGTTGTCCTGGGGATTTCCCTCCCTCACCTCCACCCCACCACACAGGGTTGGGTCTGGGCCCCATCCCTACCCCGCAGCTGGGCGACATATAGGAACCGAATGCAGGCAGGGCGACGGAGCTGAGAAAATGAAGGCTGGATGGAAAAAGGGAATGAAAGAGAGGCATCTGGTGCCTCGGGGAGACGAAGAAAGGACGGGCGCGCGAGAGAGAGAGAACGAGAGGGCTTGTGACTGTTTAACGAAAACCTTTCCATCTCTTTGATTCTCTTCCAGCCTGAGATTAGAGGCAATTGGCATTTACACTGATTGGATCATTAATTTTGCTGTGAGGCGTATCGACAGCCGCGCCACGCCACCGCCAGCTCAGCTAATGTCGTGAAAAAAGAGCTCAAACATCTCTGCCGCCCACAACTCAGAGTGAAAGACAACGTGCTGCGTTTGCTGTGAAGCTGCTGATTGAACTCCCCTCTTCTGTTGAAGACCTGCTCTTTGCATTTTTAACTCTGGACGTCTGGTGGATGAGAACCATCGCCATCGTGACACTAATAATACTCCCAGCTCAACACATTTCAGCTGGAATTGGAATTGGAATTTGTACACACATTAATTAAATTAGATGAAAACAAATTCTTAGCAGCGGATCAGTGAGATTGGCGTGATGGCAGACAGGGGGCAGCATTGGACAGTAGTGCTCCCATGTGATAGCTACCATACACTATGAACACTGCAGAGCAAACAAAACCTGTCGCAGAGAATCTGGGACAAGCCCTTTCTGACCCCCGTCATAAGCCGACTGTGTCGATGAAACATATTTTTCTTATATGGTTGTATCATAGTCTGCTAATCCCGTTCTGTTTTAAAGGCTGGCTGCACATCCTGTCAAAGTGTCTTCACGTGGGCAGCTGTGGCGTGTAGATGTGTTTTCTCTCCCCCGGTGAGATCAGCTTGTCCTTTGCCTGATGCCTTTTACCGGCGGTCCGCGCTCTCCTCCTTCGCCACCCCTCGCCCTCGCGTTAGTTTGTTGTTTCTCCAAGGCTGCGTTAACCTCTGACTGCAGCCTCTTCATTACTAGTGTTTATGTCTCTCCGTTCCTCCCTTTTCCCCTCTATTCATCGACTGGCTCGGCGGTCAGTCAAATCCCTGTAGTCTGGCTGGTCAAACATAGATATTACACTCTGTAATAACACTGGCCACCCGCTCTGACCCCAGCCTGCTGTCCTGGGCATAGCTTCTCTTCATAATGATCGCCTCGGAGCTGTGTGTGGTGGGCTTTACAATAGAAAGCCAAAGGATGGATTTATTATTGTTCTCTTATTTCATTTTTTTTATTTTCTCTTCTCAGCCTGTTTGTACTGTGAATATCTCTGCTGCCCAGATAATTATTAAAACATCAGTTTGAAATTGACAACTTAGAAAGTTGGTGACGGTTATATAAATGATGTGTTAAGCATGAAGGCGCAATCTCTTCAGCACAGATTGTGCCCGACCCCCCTCAACTCACCAAGTCCTCCCAGAGTCAGAATTCCTTCATTCTAGCCGCACCAGTCAAGAAAAAAAATAGTTCAGTTTGAAATTAATTGCAAGTATGCAAACGCTTCGATGTTCAAAGAATTCAAAAAAACATAGATTCTATCCCACTGCACCAAATTACCTCAGTAAATAATATTTACAATAATTGTGAATGAGGTAAGTAAAGTCAGCACTGAGATCAAAGTGTGCTCCTGCTTTTTCTGACATTGGCATTGACTTTGTGTTTGTAGCGTTCTTGAAGTTTCCACCTGCCTGACCAGCAGCCCGTCATCTGCTCGGGGATCCATCTCTCCTCATTGCTTTATAAAAAGATGGGATTTGACCCGTGGGTGGAGGGATTTCTGCTCCACAATGGGCAGTTTTTTCAGCATCAGTGTCCAGCCCCGCGGGCCCGAAGGCCAGAATTCTGCTGAACAAATGCAGTAGAAGCCACGGCCGCCAGCGCTCAGACGCCGGCCAGCTTTGATCACCTTCGGCTGGCGCACATCAGGCTGGCGTTAGGGCTCTAAACCAACAAGCCGCTGGACGGTGTGTGACACGGCACTCGGTGGGACAGGCGCTGCTGGCTGCTAACTGTTTAAAAGCACGGAATGTTATTAATTGATGGAGATACAGCATCCGCGCCTGAATGGGAGAAGAGAAATACTGTTCATTTCAGAGTGTGGAGCTGTTGATGCTGGGCATTAGCTGTGGCATCTGAAGAATGCTGAAAATACCTCCCTCCTTTTCACTCACCTCCTCCATCCTTTTGTCCCTGGGGCTCAATGAAAGCTCAATTGATATACTGTGATTTCAAACATTTTTGTCTTCTAATGAATACAAAAATGAATAATGGAAAAAAATAAATGGGAAAAAATGCACACAATTTTAAGTATATTGTACAGTTTTTATTTATTAACGTAATTATAATCATAGTATAATAATTATAATATTAAACCAATATAATTGAATATAATAAGAGGAGTAATAATTTAATTTGATTCATTTTGGCTTTACTATTATTTTTTTTTAAACAACTTGTATAGCAACATATAACAACAACAACAACAGTACCTCCTTTTTATGTTTTCAGGTTAAGAGGAACGTTTCAGACCTGACCAACATCCCTGTCCGGTATCAGCAGTGGGAGGGTTGGCCCGCATCAGCTTCTGATGACTCTGTAAGAAGCACAAACACACAAATACGACAGACATGACACCTGTTTCCATCTTTGAAAACTGCTTCCAAACAAACCTCAGTGGTTCTTTTCATCGTCTTAAAACACAATCAGACGCACAGCACAGGTCCACAGGTGACCGATTAGCGTGGATGGGAGTGAAATACTTGCAAACTGCATCGCAGACCGCTGTAAACTGTCGGTAGCATCTGTCAGAAGCTAATTAAGATGTCAACGACGGCAGCCATCCTGTGTCCTGTGTCTGTGGACATTGAAGCTCACATCATTGAGTCCTGCTGACCTCACCCATCACAGGGTCGCTTCGCCCAGCCTTTCACCCTGCACACAGTCAAACTGATCAGAAGCGGCCCTCATACAGAACCTTGTGGAACCTCTGACCTCTATTGTCTCGGCCCTTCTTTGACGGCATATGTGTTCCCATGCTAATTGTATGGGACGGTTTATCATGCTACATTGTGGAGCTGCTGTGCACTCATTCTGGTGTTAACCCTGAGCTAACGTTTTCCTTTTAGATCTGTGTGATTTGTGTTTGGCTCAGAGTATTGGTATTGACTTGGCCTCTTTTTTTCCCTCCAAGTGTTCTGAGCCAGATCTCCATCTGTAATAACAATTGGACTATATCTCTATTTAAGTTAACATTTTTGCACAATAAAAACAACTTTTTTTCTGTGTGCTGTGGTTTGGTCAGCGCAGTTGTTCCATGTCAGCCAGCATTAATAATTAAGTTACATGTTTGTAAGTTTCAGATTAGTAGTGGGATAAAATACAGGTATGTTCACTGCAGGAGGTTTTTGTCTTATTTCCGTTCGACTGCAGCTTAGAGCAGACAAATGTGAAGCCTGTGATCACCAAACACACCAAGATGCTATGCTGCCGCAGCGTTCTCCGTCTTTGTAAACACCCAGGTATGTGATGGGGAAAGGAAAGAGGCTTCAGTGACAAACCTTGTGTGTGCGCAAGTAAAACATTTCCTTTTAAAAATAATACATCACTGCCTGGTTTTCTATTATTATTAGTTTGACTACATTATTATTACAACAACTAACTTCACGAACACCTAAAATATGTTAAGTTAAAATCGAATATGAAAAGTACTTAAATTAATGGCCACCAGATAATCATTCATACTCCAAATTATTGTACTTTTGTACTGGCTGAAATAAAGCTGTTAGACACGGCAATGGACTCTGGATTTAAGTTTGAGCAAATAGTAGCAGAATATATACTAGAGCCTTACAGATATAAGCACTCTTACATAAGAGTGCTAATAAAAAATCTTGAAAAGTTTGTTCCAAAATAAACTTTCTTCCACCTCCATAATAGACATTTTAAAATGAGCATTTTTAAAATATTTTTTCAGAAGCTTTGTTACTGACTAGTGCCTCAGAGAGAATGATGGAGGATGTCGACAGGTTGTTGGAATAGAACGGGAAATAACATCTCTTTTGAATTAATCAACCATACATCAGCTGACTAGTGGAATATTTCATCATGAATGAAAAAAGTTTCTCTTGTGGAATTTGACTAATGATGGGCAGAACCAAGTCAGTCCTTTTATGCTGTTAAACAAAAAAATAAATTGACTAACATTTGAATTTGTTTCAACGAATTATGGTCATAAAATGTCACAGCAAATAGTTTTTATTTCCTTATTTTTGGTTTCCTGTGACCCTGAGCAGTGGATATGACGGCCTCGGTTGGAGACTAGGATGGAGAGGCCCTGTCACAGCTAACACACATCTGCAGCTGTTTGTGTGTGTTTCCTGGTCGAGCAGATATTAAAAAGCAAAGAGACAGAAGTGTAATAATGGCCTGTGCTCGAGCGACAGCCCTCTTATTGAAACGTCTGAAGGTATTAACAGAGAAAGCCCAGGACTTGGCCGCCCCGGCAGCTGGGTAGGGAGCCAGTGTTAGTGTCTAGCTCATTAGCCCAGTCTCATCTCTTGGGGTTTGGGCCAATAAACGTGGCAGCCAGAGGGTCCATATTACGTTTTGCAGTGCACACTGGCCTGTTAGCGGTGGAATCGATTATTTCTTAACTCTACTCCCCTCTTGTGAGTGGGCGATTTCAGTTTGTTTGCATGGTTGCATTTACATTTGTGTGCATATATTTGCCTCGCCGGGGTTTGCAAATGTGCATTTTCAGCAGTACACACTGTCTTTAGGGTTTGTCGTTAATCCTCAGTGAGATTTAAGAACCAGGTTGCTTTTTCCTCACAATGTGAGTTAAGTTGGCTGGGTTGTCATGGCGACTGACGTATTAGCTGTATTTGAAGCACAAACCGTAACAGTAGTCACAATTTACGAACTCGTTTGCGTTTTTGACTCAACCAACTCGGTCAGAATAGCCGCCTCATATTACGTCTCTCACAGTTTCTTGTGAGGTTGGAAAGAGATATTTGAGTCGGGCCTTTGTTTGTTTAATTACATTGTGCATTGTTGGAGCGTTGGACATCAGCGGTTCAGAGAGAAATTCTCACCTTTCAGAGAAACCAGTGTGTTACATCACTTCTCCCTGATACTGTCCAGTCAGTGCGTTTCATTGTTCTTGGTGCTCACAACGAATCAATGCGACATGGGGACTTGAAATTGGGTCAGTCTGAATAACATGTTATTCAGTGGATTGCATTATTGTCTGTGGTGTCAGATGAAGGAAGCGGCTCACAACGGTAGTTGAAGCAGTAGCAGTTGGGGGTTGATGATGCTCTTTTTTTTTTTTTTTAGCACGCTACATCTGTGTCCACACGTTTTTGCATTTAATGGCTTTTTTTGCACAAAAACGACTTGCTCCTTTTCACCAATCGTCATGAATATATTTACCTCACAAGAGACATGCAGGGTGTGTTTTTTTATGTGTGTGGTTGTCTCACAGTTGTGGTCTGGGGACCACCAGGAGACTTTGAGGGGGACGCAGTGTTGTTTTTCCATCCACTTTCTGTCATGGACCAAATGGTAAAGAGGTGGTCTGATTTGTAATCTCGTGAAGATCATGTCGTAGATAGTGTTGTTTCCATGGAAACACTGGTGTTGTTTTAATTGATTGTTGTTCTTCATCACCTGTACTAGTAATCATCAACGGGCAGACTCATCTTTATCAACACTGCCTATGATTGCAGAGCTTTTCATGGTGTTTGCAAATGTACAATGGGTCAGCACCTCCCTCCATTTTCCACCTCCCACTTTACCTGTGAAATAAAAGGTTTAGTGTTTCCATAGCAACATGACTCAACCGTAAGCTCAGGAGACCTGTCCCTTGTGTGATTGGCTGCATCAGGTGACATTTAGCACCAAATTAGTTTGTATTATTTTCTGTCTGTGCTTTTTGTGTGTCCTTTCAAAGTTCAGTCTCACCTTCATCTGTCCGCCTCTTCCCTTCCCGCTCTCATCCTCCCTGGACCCATCAAAGAGGAAGCAGAGGAAGGTGGTACTGTGGTCGTGGTGGCCATCACTGCATCTGTCAGTAGTAATTATCTCACACTCACAGCCAGACACCTAATCCAAACACGAGAAAAAAATGAAACACGGAAAGAATGAAGGGAAAGAAAGGTAGAGAGGGGGGAAAAGGGTGGAAGGGGAGAGGAGGAAGAAGAGGAGGGGGTAAGGGAGAGAGAAAATTCTTTCCCTGTATCGGCCCCTGAATGCTTCCAGCCTCAATGCAAGTGTTAATTAAAAGAATCCAAAAAAGAGGAGCCGCTTCCTTTGTGTGGAGATGCTGGAGAGGGTAATTTGGGGGGGTTAACCTCGTCACCCCACCCCCCCGTGCCCTCCTGCGCTTCAGCCTTGTTTCCACATTTTACCACTGAGCTGTCAAGCTGCACTTGTGTCCCTCAACATCAGGAGAAGCCGTCGGGTCAAAGCAAAGAAGAGGACTGAGAGGCACTCAACTTTTTTTTTTTCTTGTTCTTTCCCTTTTCACCTCCCCTTCTCGGGTCCAACCACCCCCCCACCACCCCCACCCCACACCCTTCTGTGTGTGACGGGGGAAGTGATCAACTTTATTTCTACAATTATTAGGCCCTCAGCCGAAAGCCGTCCATTGTGAGTGGAGTGGGTGGAGGGTTTATGTAGATCCTCTCGACAGCCGCCGGGGAGATTCTTCACTCCCGCTCGCTCCTTCACCTCCTCAAGGCGGCTCAGACCCTCTTTGTATACATCCGGCTCAGCACCTACAACCTTTTTGCCTGCTCTTGATATTTCACACCTCCAAGCTGCTTCAAGCCTGCTTCATCATATGTCCACTCAGCAAACGTCCAACAATCCATCCACTGCTGGCGGTTTAATCATCACTGTCAGGTTCAAGCACACTCCAAGATATGAATAAGATCCGGCCATCAGCCATAACTCAGCTAGAGTTAAGTTAATGGTGTTCACAGGTAGCACTGTCACTGCTAATTATCCAATATGTGTATACTGTATTTTATAAACCCTCCTTTTTTAATGTTTTAATTACATTTTTGTTTTATCATTTTTATGAATTTAATTTGGATTAACTTTGTGTGTGTACATATATATATGTATATATGATAATTATAAATATATACTATCTTCTATATTCTATAATCTATTTATTTCGATTTATTTCAGGCTGTTTTATGTAATCTTATCCTGGTTGTGTTTGGGTTAGAATGTTGGAATGTAAGCAGGTTGAGGTCAGATCAGACAAGTGACTTTTTTTTCTTTTTTTTTTAAATACTTGAATGTGCTGTTAATTACATGTCAAACAGAAGGCGATGGAGGTTGGTGTCCAGTGGACAATTATGCACCATATTTCTGCCGTTTGTACTGTGAGCTGCGCTCAGCGACTAACTCTGTTGCTGACGGGGTCCAGTGGTTACTCTGTTCTCTTCTGCCATTGAAGTTGCAGCGTGAAAAACACTATTTTCCACAGAGACAGAGCAACTGGCTGAGCTCTGCGTCGGCCTTTTCAGACTCAATTGGCGTTGCATGTAATCGTCTCCTGATTCAGCCGCGTCCAGCTGCTCTTTGTGTGTCTTCACACCTGACAATGGAGCAGATCACAAGATCTCTGTAGGGGACGAGCAGCTTCTCCTTCTCTTATCTGCCCTAGCCTGCGGGCCTTGCTTCAGCTCTGTTTAGAAGTTCACTCTCCCAGAAAAAAGTATTTGCATCGCTCAGCTTTGGCCTCGCAATTAGTATATGTGAGTGAATAAAGTGTTGTGACAATGGTAGATGGCGACAGCCTACGATCCTACCGAAACCGAACTGATTTCTATCTTCCCAACTTGTTGAAAACAGGTGTCTTTGGTTTGGTTCTGCGTCCTGCAGTCCCCCCGCTCGTCCTAATGTCGATGTCCCCCGGGGTCAAAGCCTGGAGACACCAGCTGTAATGAGTCCCCGCTGAACGCTGACATTTTCAGTCTTGGCTTTGGATCTGAGAGCTCATTAGTCAGGTGCTCTCGGACAGTAATCTACCACCGCACAAACGGGCTCTGCAGGTGAACAGAAGCCTCATGGAGGTGACTGGGCAGATGAGAGCCATGATTGTACAAGATGACTGCAACGCATTCACCTTTCGTCTGCATTTTCATCCGTTTTATTCTGGTTCCTTTTTGTTTCACTCAGCCTTCCTCTCTGCAATGAAATATGTTTCTTCTAGAATCATTCTTTGTTCAGTCTGCATTTGTCAAGTCTATTACCAGTTACCAAGGACTCAAAGTCTGTGGTCGGCTTTCACAGGGGACTGTGGCTGAATTGTCCTTCTGTTTCCTGTTTCAGATGACACTCGCTGTCTCTGGGATCAGCTATCCTTGCCATCACCTCAGTGTTTGTCGGCGGTCTTCCCCAGCCAATGCCCAGGAGCCCACAGAAGAGGTACACTCACACCGGGGGATGTTCTGTGTCTGTTGGCACA
>JBBMJM010000024.1:2596523-2611842 GCA_037832705.1 Centriscus cristatus
GAGAGAGAGAGAGAGAGAGAGAGAGAGAGAGAGAGGGAGAGAGAGAGAGAGAGAGAGAGAGAGAGAGAGAGAGAGAGCTGGCAGCTCATAAAAGCAAACGTGTGAGTGCAGATCCACCATAATAGTCTCCATATCGTGTTGGACTCGGCGGTCCTGATGCTCGTAAATGTCTCTCGGAGGCTGTGTGCCATCCACGAATGAGTATATCATAAGATGTGGAGACAGCCTGAATACGTGGGGAAAGAAAGTTCACAACAACAATTCACGACTCTGAGTTGCACCCAGGAGTGAATCAGACCTTTAAAAAAAGGATTGTAAAGGTTTATGTTTGGTGAAAGTACCCTGGTCCCTGGGGTATGAATGCAGTCACCTTGGAAACGAGAACCACTAATCACAAAGTGCCAGATGTGGTCAGACTAAATGAGAAAATGGAATAAAAGGAGGGATAAAACGCACAGGTAGAATGACTTAACCATCCTCTTTTTCTCCGAACGGTGTGTCACTATTTCCCTTTTCACAGTCACCTCGGCTTTTCTCGCTCACTTCTTCCTGTCACGACTGCACATCGCGCCCCATCTATTCATGGGCTCGATGTTTTTTCCAACCTCAGGTGTTTCTTCACCAATACTTTCACCACCCCGTCACTCTGTCGAAGTCCTTCCTTTCCCTCCTTCGTCAGACACCCTCTTTACTCGGTCACTTTCTCCATAAACCAGCGTGTGCTCAGATTTATGTGCTGTTTTTTTTTTTTTTTTTTTTTTCTATTTGGAGGAGTCAGCTGTTGTGAACGTCCAACAGGACTCAGAGGGGGACACAGTGGCCTTAACACCTCATAGTGTCTGTCTCTCTGCTCTTTTATCTCCCCATGCACCAGCAAAGACCTCTTCTCTTCTCCTGCGTCCACGTCAGGCCCAGCGACTGCAGATGATGTGTGTGTGTGTGTGTGTGTGTGTGTGTGTGTGTGTGTGTGTGTGTGTGTGTGTGTGATGCTGGCCGCAGACTCCACGCTCTGGCCAGCTGACTTTAATGATGGAGACAGGGATCACACTGGATGAGAGGAAAAGTCTATCGACACACCACATCTACTCTTCCCGTTCTCTTGATGATCTTTTATAGCTGTGTCTTATTGACAGCTCCTGGCCTTGTACCTGCACACAGGTGCAGAAGTTCAGGCGAGTATTAACCAATTATGTTTTTATAGTAACGCAGCGTGAGCCAGTACCTTCTTTTCGGAAACACACAAAGTCTTTGTTGTGCCTTAATAAACGGTGATTTGCATCATTAGTTAACGTCAGGGACAAACGTGGTGATTTTAATGAGGTGCAGATGTTTTAGGAATCAGACGTGGAGGAAAGAGAAAGAGCAGACTCCTTCGTAACCACACACACCTCGACTACAAAGTCAGCCAAACATATAAACAGCTTCGATGTGACACGGCAAACGGATCATCACACACACATACAGACACACACACACACACACAGGTGTATTTAACCGCCGACTTTTTCATTTGGATGAGTCAAACTGGGCAGATGTTCCCCACTGCGCTAACACGTTAGCAAGCAGACACTGTAAGACGCGTCAACAAATAGTGGGTAACCTTGTTCTCTTCGCCGGCGTAGCTTCGTCCAAAATGTTATGCAACATACCCAGGGTGTGTGTGTGTTATTTTCACGTCTTCTGCTTCTTGTAAGGATCTTAACGGTATAAACAGGATCCAGACTTTGTGCTTTCACACCAGCTCTCTGCCAACATTCGTCTGGCACAACTGTGTCTCTCTAATCTGACTGGAATCATTCTGGGTGTGACTTCATAAAGTCATGCATTTTCCTCTTTCCTCTCTTTGCTTCTAACCGATTATTACCACGTGTCAACGAGAGAAACCTCCTTTGATGTGGAGGGAGCTTGTCGTTGCAAAAAGGTGCTGGTGGTTATTAACTATAAAGGGCATTTGTGTCGCCGGGCTACATTTACTGCAGCTGTACTTCACAATGAACTACTGTGACGTAAATCGTTAAATCCAAAGCGAGTCCAAAATAACACTTACAGCTGCCACAGCCGACTCAGGGTGACACCGGCGGATGAAACCAAAGGCCGCAGCTGTATTTCCGGCATCGCCTGACATTCAGGTGATTTCTGAGTGGCTATAAGTAGACGCTAACAGGCCCACAGATGCACGTCTTTGTGCCACAGTAACGTATCCAGTTACCTTGTTTGCCGTTTACGAGGGCTGACGGCCATGCGGAAAGGACGATGTCAAAGGTGAGACGGCAGGAGAAAAGCGATCCGTCTTTACCGTGTAAAAACACAAATACAGAAACAGAGAACACAAATAGTTTCCAGGACAAACAAAACACTCTGCCAGTGGAAGCAATTAAGAGCAGTGGAGAGGAAACTAAGATTTTTGCCTCCTCTGGCTTGAAAAACGTGTTTCAACTACCTCTTTTTTTTATGATGAAGTAAATTCCCTCACATACCAGCCACGTGAAGTAGTCCCCAATAAAACCTCCCGGCTTTTAGAATTCATAACATGTTAACATATCCCTCAGAAGCACAATAAGCCCTGTGCTTAGGTCGCTGACCCAACAGTTGCTCCGTGATGGAGCTAATCTGGGTTTCCGCTTTTACCTCCCGAAAACCATTAGTCACCTCATAAAACCAACAATGGTTTTCATGATCAAACGTCATGAGATGACGATGCAGAAACGAGTCTGTGATGAGTTTATATTATTTTGCCATCAGCGTTTTGGAATAATTCATCTCAGTGCTCATTGGGCTCACAACACAGGGCCTGTTTGTATCCCGAAGAGCTCAGAGATTCTTCTCCTGTGGGTTTGCACGAATCCACACTGTAAATTATCATTGGGCTACTCATGATTTATCATGTTAATGAATGTGATGAATCGTGCAGTCCGCTCTGGCAAAAACGGACAAGTGAAGTAAAAGCTTTTTGACTTGATTTACCAAACAAAGCCGGCAAGAGCCACATCTGTCGGGCAGATCAGTGTGAAAGCATTTGCTTCTGTTTATGTAGCCTTTCCAGCGTTTCAGAGAGACAAAGCCAGGGGTGTTGAAAAAGACATCACGAGGGTCAATGGACTCTTAACAAAGTGAATCAGCCATTACCGTAAAACTTATGTAACACATTTTTGAACAGTCTGTCTTTGTTCAGTTGACCGTCCCTCTTTGCTAAATCTATCAAGAAATATTTAGGGGTAAAATAAATGTGCTGGCATAACAATAAAGACTTGAAGTGAGACATAAAAAAGCACCGCAGGCATTGGGATCGATAGCGGCCTCTGTGATGGGAGTCTGTGCTCGTAAACTCAGACGTGTACGTAACTCCTGCTGCACACACACAAACACAACCTACTCCTTGTTCGCCTCACGGAGCTTGGTATTTTATTCTCTGTGCTCAGATGAAGTGGAACGCGGTGAAACGTCAAAAATATAAATGTCAACAGGCATTTTTGAAGAAGAAGAAGAAGGAGGAAGAGGAGAAGAAGAAGAAGAAGAAAAAGAGAGTGGGAAAGTGAATCATTATGCCTCAAACATACCGCAGTGTATGTCCACTTTGCAGAAAATGCCGAGTTGAATACCTTTAAATATCTGACGATCTATCTGTAAAGAGAGTGAGAGAGGGATGTGACGCAGAATGACAAAAAGGACTCTGTGCAAACCGTGGTAAACATGGAAGAAGGGAAATGGGAGTAGACGGGAGATGAAGGACGTCTGAGGAGCTGAGGACGTCGACAGATGATGATTTGCTAAACAGTCACGTCGGTTTCTGCACATGGAAAGAAATGAACAGTGATTACGCGCAAAGACACAAAGACTCGTGTGTAATCAGACAAATCACTGATAAAGCCCGAAGGATTGTTTCCATCGTGGTTTCAGAGGAGAAAGTGATATGAGGCAACACAGAAAACCTCAGAGCTGGAGCTCGGCTGCAAACACAGTGTGTCACTTCATACGTTTGTACGAGGAAGTAGCAGGAAATAAAGTACTTCGTATTTGCTGGGGGGTGAGTCCGGACAAACCCATGGTGCACTCGGTTCCTCTGCAGCACCGAATATACACACAACACTAACATGACCCGTGTGCTCAGTGGAATGAAACTATCTCATTGTCAAACACACAGATACATAAATGAAAATGAACAGGGACATGAAACAGACGTAAACCTCAAGAGAGAACAGGCAGAGGGACCCCCCTCCCTGGGACGGACAGACGGCGGTGGTACGACAGACAAAGAGATTTTAGCCTCTACGAGCTGATGAACGGTGTCCGTCCATGTCTGTGATCTGTTTGAGTCTGTGAACTGTTGTTCTTGACCTCTGTTTGCAGGATTAGCGAGCAGGAGGGAGTCGGACAGGAGCCGGAGAGACGTCCTGAACACGTTTGTGGACACACAGACAACAGGTACACTGAGTCTGTCTACAGATTTCTATTTCTTATTTCTCTGTGAGTGAATCATTTAAGACATCCAACAGTTGTTTTGAATCACGAGGCCAAAGGTCAAAAGGTATAGAACTAAAGTTGCAGAGAGCATCTCTTTAACACAGGCTTATGAAAGTAAGATGGTGAATTTGTCAGGAGTCTTTGGTGCATCTGCTGAGAGAAAAGGACAATTTGAAATGGAGTGTCATGTCATGATGAGATGAGACTTTGATTAGCTAGCAGCCCTTCTCTAATCACACAAAAAGCACCGGTATCCATCTGAGTCCAGGCCAGCAGACGCTGCACGTGTTCCCAACATTTCATCAGAGTGACATCATGTCAGATCCAATCGTGCGATGCTAATTATTTTACTTTTAATTCCTTCCATTCGCCTTGTTGCTCTGAGAATGTGAAGCAGACACAGGAACGAGACAATGCGCCTCATCTGTCACGCCGGGGGGGTTCAGAGTGAACCAAGAGAATGCAGAACTCCCTTGTGTATGACATCAGACTCAAATGGCAGTAGCAGACCTCCTCGGCGTTTGTAACCCATCCCTGCTGTATTCCTCCTTGATTTCCGTGGTTCTGACCCATGTCTCCCCCCTATGTAAGATCATCTCCAACCCCCCCCTTCTCACACCAGCTCGACTTTGCGCCTGGACTCAGCATTGGATTGTTTCCCTCCTCATTTATTCCGAGCCTTAATTCCTCTCAACCATATCTCCCCTCTATGTGCCTCCAGGCGTGACAGAGTGGACGTCTTGGTTTAACATCGACCATCCTGGGGGGAACGGAGACTATGAGCGCCTGGAGGCGATCCGCTTCTATTACAGAGAGAGAGTGTGCGTGAGGCCCACAGCCATGGAGGCCCGCACAACAGACTGGGTGGCAGCCGCCGACACTGGGGAGGTCGTCCACTCCAGTCTGGAGAAGGGCTTCTGGTGCATCAACAAGGAGCAGCCCTACGGCCGCATCTGCTCCAACTACCATGTCCGCTTCCAGTGTCCTCCAGGTAGCTGTGATGACGGATACGGACGTCTGACCACCGCAAACGTACTTTTAACGCTGTGTGTTTTCAGTGCAGAGTTATTGGACCAACTGGAGTGAGTGGGGTCCTTGTACCACCACGGTGTGTAATGACGTTGGCATCCAGGTCCGTCAGAGGAAATGTGTGAGTGCCCAGCCCATGCCCCTGCTCCTAGTACCAGCCTGCCAGGGCCACCATTCAGAGAGGAGGGAGTGCTCCACTCCTCCCTGCACAGGTACGTAATCGGACCAACATATGTCCTGCTCGCAGGTGGGTCCGATTCATTCAAGCATTAGGGTTCTATTCATTCATTCATCTTTTTCCGTTGCTACGGTAACGGGTCACGGTTGGAACTGACTCCCTGGACAGACAACTGTTCACACTCACATTCACAGTATCCAATTAACCTCAGGAAGCCGGAGTACCTGGAGAGAACCTACACAGTCACAGGGAGAGAATGAATGGAACCTGCACACAGAAAGATCATAGGCTTCAGTTCAACCTTAATCCCATTGCACAACAAAACAGTTTAGATCAGAGGATGCACAGAACACCTTCTTTCCTTCGGTCCTCATTCAGGGTCGGGGTGAAAGTGCATTCAACAGACGATGTCATACACAGTGACAAACTGTACAAAGTACTCAATGGTGTTCACTTTGAGTGTTTATGACAAGGACGAGTTGTTTTAAACTCTCAGTACATGACCGTTACACATGATCAGTCTTTTACAAACAGGACATTTGATGTATATGAACGTATAAACAGACTTTTTATCGACATGTTGTCTCGATATGTGCAGGAGTGAGGACCAAGTGGTGACTCAGACTTCGCTTTGTGATGGGCGCAGTGAAGTGTTTGATGGGACACAATAGGCTGAAGTTGACTTCAGAAAGTTTCATGTAACTTCAGCCTCAAATGAAATGGTTGTGAGTCATTGAATCAAGCTTGGTGGAATTTCAAATGGGCACATCCAGCTGATTTACTTTGAGTGCCAAATACTCAAGTCGTTCTCCGAGGTGCCTCATCAGAGGTTATTATGGCCGTGAACAGCTATGTGCCACTTTAGAAATAAAAAAAAAAGCAGCGTGCATTGATCATGCACTTACATTGAATTAATATTAATCAACCCAAGTACAACCGCTCATATTTGACTTGAACTACAAATGACTTTGTCCTTCTGATCAGACGTCATGTGTTTGATTGAGATTGTTGTGAATCCACAGTATTCGACTGCTCTAACATCTCTATTCAGTCAGCTTAGTCTTCCTTTCCTGCACAGATGTTTCATCTAATGACCACAACCTTTGTTGTTTCTTTTTTCTTTTATGAGTGACATGTATCGAGTAAACTACTCTCTTTCCCTGTTTTAAGCAAAGTGGAGTCCATGGGGACGATGGGGGACGTGTTCAGTGACCTGTGGTGGAGGTCGTAGAGTTCGGAGGAGGACCTGTGAAAGCACCTCGCCAGCAGTGCACTGTACGGGCCGGAACGTTGAAGTCCACAAGTGTGGGAAGAACCCGTGCCCCGGTAGGGTTCAGGAGTGTTTTTTTTTTTTTATTTATTTTTGAAGGTGCCTTCATGAACCTGTCACAACTCTTTGTGTTGTGCAGTCAAGTGTCAACATGTGTGTGTGGAGGGCCGACCCAGCGAGGACTGCAGCCGCTGCGTGTGTGATCGCCACGTGCTACACGGGGAGGTGTACAGCGTGACGGGCGTCCCTGTAGCAGGAGCATGGGTGGCACTGGCCGGCCAACCCAAGATCATCCGTGCCCGCAGTGATGCCAAAGGTCACTTCAGGGTGCTGGGAATCTGCTCCTCTGAGACGACTCTGATCACCATCAGGAAGGAAAAGTTTGCCCCCGTCACGCTCCCCTCCTACAGCAACACCACAGGGCTATCATGGGTACGAGCTGTTCTCAAATCAGCTGGTGAGTATCAACAAGTATTTCTAAAAGTATTAGTATTTCTCTGACACGGAATAGAGGTCTGAGCCTGAAAGCCACTGGATTGATCATAATACTCATTTCCATTGCTCCACACTGCTGGGAAATCCTCCAATTCCATTCTCAGACAGAAGAGAACTGAAAGGAAACTGACAAAAACTACAATATAAACAGTCTGGACTTGCAACCAGTCATGACGATTGGTTGCATGGAAACCAAATGAAAGCAGGGCTCCGCTGCAAAATTCCCCCAGCAATCATATTTCAATTGCTCAACAGGGGAATAAAAGTTTGATGCCTGATTGAATTTTATGAGGTCTCAAAGGTTTGAAAACGGTTTGCTGTGTCCCACGGTCCACAGAAAAGCCGTACGTTGTAAAGCACCCTGAGGACAAAGTGCGCTACGAGGGAGGACGGGTGATGTTGTGCTGCAAGGCAACAGGGTCTCCAGCACCTGACAAGTACTACTGGTGAGTCTGAGTGCTGGCTCATAAATGACATTCCATCCGCCCTCGATCAGACCTCTCATATTACCTTTAACATTGTGATTGGATGTTCTAGGGTGGACAAACGTCTGTGCTATTGATACTGAAACACATAAACAAGACATATTCCTGTTATTTAATATTCAATGGCACTTCTAGAAAAGTTACAAGGAGCCTCATATTGTTCGTTTCCCCTGCAGGTACCACAATGGAACTCTGCTGGACAGAAAGGTGTACAAGTATGAAGAGGACCTGGTACTGCGGGACCTGAAGCCGGAGCAGTCAGGACAGTACTACTGCAAAACCAGCAGCCCTGCAGGCAGCATCAAGTCCTCTCCAGCCATGTTGACTGTGATTGGTAGGTGATGTGCTTGTAATCCAAACATGAACCTGGACATTATTGCTATTTGAACTGTAGTTTAGAAGCAGTTTTTTTTGTCAAACCAACCTGGTTCTCCTGGTGAACAGTGCAGCGATGTTAATTGGGATTCATCATCACTAGTGATATAGCTCATGGCTGTATCCCAGCATGATTGACAATGATGTATTTACTCAAAAACCTCCACAGGTTCGAGTAAAACCACAGGAAGCATCGCAACCACAAGTGTATAAAGAGCAGATGCTCAGAGACTGATTATACAGTTCAAGAGGAATGTCAGCTCCAAGCTCCAAATAAGTCATCTGTGAGCTGTGTTCATGCAAGAAGATCCCGACAAAACCGCCAGAAAAAGTCAATTGTAATGCACTATTTCATTGTGGGACAAATAATGGGGAGAGAGAGAGATAGAGAGAGACAGAGAGAGAGAGAGAGAGAGAGAGAGAGAGAGAGAGAGAGAGAGAGAGAGAGAGAGAGAGAGGGGAGAGGGCATAAATCTGGCTGCGCTTGGACCAGTATAGTTTCATTACATTGGTTAAAACAACTTCTTTTTCAACATGGGGGAGATGGTAACGGATTCTTTAAAACCTCACTCCATATTTCTCCGGACCTGTGGTGTTCAGGTAGAATCAGATCCAATAAATGATGTCTTTTATGTCTCCGGGTCAGACAACTGTGCCTTAGTGGGTGGGAGAGCTGCACATTGCCTCGATACCCCAGGTGCCTCTTGACTAAAAATCTGATCGATAATCTGCTTTTTCATGCAAAGTTATGGATGATTGGTAATTCAATATTCCACTCACATTTTCAGTTATAATTACTTTCACGACCCAACTTATCTACTTTATGTCCATGCAGTCATAGTGTGTGTGTGTGTGTATTTGACTATTGATGTGTGTAGAAACATTTGTGAAAAATATTTTTGAACACATGCCATAGCTTCCAATCTATTTTTTACACACTCGGCCTAATCTGCATATGCAATTACTAAGTGCCTGACAATTTCTTAATTAAAATGTAACATGTCTGACAGGTTTGTAATTGTCTTTCAGCAATGGCTATTTGAACAACTGTCATAGACATACCAAATAAGTACATTTTAATCGGTTATATATGTTAAAATAATTGTTTGTGCACGTGCTTACTGTCATTTACTGTGAATTCACAGCCAAAGGAACACCAGCATGCAATTCCACACCTGAGACGCATCTCATCAGACTGCCCATGGACTGTGTTCAACCTGGGACTAAATCCAAATTCTACAACGCCGGCCGTTGCCATCACAGCAAATGTGCTGGTTCCCTTGACTTTGACATGCGCTGTAGAGATGGAGCAGGGTTCTGCTGTGGGGTCGAGACCATGGAAAGTCGGACCATTGATTGTGGGAGCTACAGCCTCCCCATCCGAGCTGTGTCACTGTGCAGCTGTCAGAAGTGTGTGCAGCCAACTGTGTTGGTCAGGGGCAGGGTTGTCACAGCTGACAATGATGAGCCTCTGCGTTTTGGGCACATCTACATCGGTAAAGAAAGGGTGGGCACCACTGGATACCAAGGAGGCTTCACACTGCAAATTACACCAGACACACAAAGATTAGTTGTCAATTTTGTGGATCCCACTGAGAAGTTCCTCGATACTCCTAAAGTGTTTATCTTTGACAAGAAGGGTGGTTCCATCTACCACGATGTGAAAGTGATGAGAAAGCAGGCACCGATTGATATCAACGCAGGAGAGACCAACTCTATTAACCTTGGAGAAATGAAAGGGGAGGACCCCATCGGGCAGCTGGTTATTCCTGCCCATTCCTTCCACAAAGACAATGGAGAAATCTACGAGGGAACTGTGAAAGCCAGTGTCACTTTCATTGATCCAAGAAACATCACCACGGCAGCTGCAGCACCTGGTGACCTCAACTTTGTGGACAATGAGGGTGACATGCTCCCATTGAGGACATATGGCATGTTCTCAGTTGACTTCAAAGATGAAAGCAACAGGGAGGTGCTCGGAGCCGGGGCAGTCCAAGTCCTTCTTGACACACAACATGTCAAAATGCAAGAGCACATTCCCAAAATGAAGCTGTGGTCGCTAAATCCCGACACAGGTGTCTGGGAGGAAGAGAGCAACTTTCACACCACAACTACTGGAGGTCATGGACGCACCAAACGAGAGGAGCGTACCTTCCTCATAGGCAACATGGAGATCAGAGAGCGTAGGCTCTTCAATTTAGACGTGCCTGAAAACAGGCGCTGCTACGTCAAAGTCCGTGCTTACATGAGTGACAAGTTCCTTCCTACTGATCAGCTTGAAGGTGTTGTGATCAGCTTGATCAACCTTGAACCTAAACCTGGATATTCCTCTAATCCCAGGGCATGGGGCAGATTTGACAGCGTCATAACTGGACCTAATGGGGCTTGTTTACCAGCTTTTTGTGACTCAATGAGGCCAGATGCATATACAGCCTATGTCACAGCCATGATGGGTGGAGAAGAGCTGGAGGCAGCTCCTTCCTCCCCAAAAATGAACCCAAACATCATCGGCGTGTCTCAGCCATATTTAGATAAAATAGACTACCAGCGCTCTGACCATGAAGATCCAGCTCTGAAGAAAACAGCTTTCAGAATTAACTTGGCCAAACCTAACCAAAACAACCTCGACGAGACCAATGGGCCCATATACCCATATCAGAGTTTAATAGCTTGTGAAAATGCCCCTGTTGACGCAAACCATTTCAGATTCTTCAGGGTGGAAAAGGACAAGTATGAATATAATGTTGTACCCTTCGAAGAGAATGATTTGACAACATGGACGGGGGATTACCTCTCCTGGTGGCCTAATCCCCAAGAATTTAGAGCCTGCTTCATCAAGGTCAAGATTCAGGGACCGAAGGAAGTGATGGTCCGGTCAAAGAACATGGGAGGAACACACAGACAGACAAAAGGAACACTGTATGGCATTAGAGATATACGCAGCACCCGGGACATGCGTGAGGCCAACACTTCAGCAGCCTGTGTAGAGTTCAAATGCAGTGGGATGTTGTTTGATCAAGCAGAGGTAGATAGATCCCTCATATCCATCCTTCCACAAGGTAACTGCCGCAAGATTGGAACCAACAGCCTGTTAGACGAGTACCTCATCAAACATCCTCCGGTCGCTCAAAACAACGACTCCCATGCATTCACCATGTTGGCCCCTGTGGATCCTTTGGGGCACAACTACGGCATCTACACAGTAACAGATCAGAATCCCAGGGTTGCCAAGGAGATCGCCATTGGTCGCTGCTTTGATGGTACCTCAGATGGTTTCTCCAGAGAGATGAAGTCAGACTCTGGAGTTGCATTGACCTTCAGCTGTCCAGAGAGAAAAATCAACAGAGAAAGCCTCTTCCAGCGCTTGCAGACAAACCCAGGTCAGACGTTGTCTCAGATGGCCAGGGACATGAGAGAGATGGAGGGTCTTCAGGTCCAGAGATCATCCACCCAGGTGGTGGCCTATCCTTCGGAACAGCAGGGCAGGACCCAAAGTCGCAGAGCTGGCTTTTCAACAAGAAGGAGAACGGCTGCTCGCACACAACGCCAATAAATGAGCCAACAGGTACTGTTCCATCATTTGAAGCATGTTCACATCCACAGTAACATTGTGACCACATGACCTTTTTCTCGTCCAACTTTCAGATCTTCACTGAAGACCGACATGATGCCACCATGTTGAGGAAGTTGAAGTCTGCCGATGAGTAAGACTTTCTCTTCACTATGGAAAACACAAAACTGAGGCAGACAGCGAATTTGTCAAGTGTGAAGATATTCATTAATCATTTTTATTACTTGAATGGTTTCTTATATTCATGTATTACTTCCTCCAGATATGAAACACTGACTGGCCTGAATTAAATTCGCGTTGGTCAGATTTTCTGAATGAAAAGGTGATTCTGACTTTCATGCTTGGTGGTTTGGATGTACCCAAGTGCCTGAGTTTATACCAAAGTTACTAAACCGCACCACAAACACTTTATAATTAGCCATTGCTTTCCACTGAACTTCTCTGAAAGCCCCTTTTTCTGCAAACAAAAAGCTCCTCTTCAAGAGACACTTTGGAGGAAGGTGAAGCATGACATCATGGTACCAGAAGATGTCTTCAGTCATGTTAGCATTGACACATTGCCAGCTGTGATTAAGCCACACATCTCTCCAAAGCAACGAGAAGGACTTCTCTAGACGTCAGACATCCTAAAAAGATACTAAGTGACTGGAAAGCATGACATCATTTCCTCCCATTTCTGCACATTCCGATGTGGCACAGCCACTGTTACTCAAGTATTCATCTCACCGATAGAAAGAGAAACCGTCGCAGAGTTGTTTCTGTTGTTGTTGTGTGTGACAGTGGGTTGCCTTTGTATTTTGAAGTGCGATACGTACGTCGTATAATGTAACCTGAAGTGCATTTGTAGGTTTTACAAACATAACGCTGATGAATGAAGCAACAACTCCTAAATGACATGTAGCAAATAATGTGTTTTTCAGAAACTAATGAGACTTCAGTTATGTAGATACCATTCATCACCCACCACATGAGACTTTCAGTTTCAGAGAGTGATCTGCCTGAACAGAACCCACAGAGTAGTTCTTTTCCACCATTAAGAAGTGACACGTTCACTTTACTTTACATGCACAGTGCTGGTATTAAATTAACTGAGTGGTAGTTAATACTAATTAATACATACATAAATGAATAAATAAATACTAATATTATAAATAAATATAGGTACATGTACAGCATGCATTCTGATAGAAATGGAGATAATATACGTTTGGTGTAAATTTAGGTCATTTTAATTAAAGTGAAAAGAAGCGACGTCCCTCAAATTGGCTCTCGTCTTGTTTATCTCCAAATTGGGAATTTTCAGACCCACGGGGGATCAAATCTCTTCAAGCTGAACTAATCCAAAAGCAAATAACAGGGACTGTACTCGTCCATGGAGAAACCAGAAGAGGCTGACAAGTAAAGTTCAGTCTACTGCTAATTAGAAAATAAATTGGATATTGACTTGGAAGCCATTAAGACAATCTGACCCGGGCCTTCACAGCCCAAAAACGTGAATTCACACAAGTCCCGTAAATAACACTTCACACGGCCTGGTTTTATAACTTCTGATTATATTTTCATTCTTAGGTGCAACAGGTTCACAGGTTTCTTATTTGGCCAGTAAATGACCTCCATGTATTATATCCCCCACGGCCCCACGTTCAAACAAGTCTCCTTCTATGATCCATTCTGAGCAGCACGCTCCAGAAACATTTGGTGGTTCTTCGGTCATTATCACTGACCTCTCTAATCACAGGGCTTGGAGAGATCCGTGGCTGAGCAGCTCAGAAGGGTGGATGAAAACAAACTTGTGACAGAAGTAGCATCCAACCTGCATGAAAGATGATGATTGAATCCAGGTGTGAGAAATGAAACGCTTTTGAAGATATGCCGTGGTTTGTGAGGTCAGCTGAGGAGGCCCAACATCTGTCCAGCAACTGGAGGAAATGTTTGACCAAAGGCGTCAACACATGGAGGAGGGAGATTACCTGGTGATGGATTTAGCCTCTTTTGGTAAAGCCGGAAAAAGAGACAGGGAAAATATTTGCGGTGTGGTGCCTCTCAGTCCATCACTTGCAGAATCTCGAGCTTCAAAAGTGGTTGCAGACAGAGAGAGGAAGGTATCCGAGGGGAATGTTTTGATGGCAGAACAGGATTATTGATGAGGACACGTTATCAGGGGTTTGAGAGCTAAGGTAGCTCAACAATAACAGCTTTTCATGGGAAAGTAAAGTGGGATTCCTGTCTTTGTCTTCTGGATGACTTCAAAGCAGATTTAAGAAAGAAGGCTTTCCAAAGATTGTTGAATCAAGAGATGAATGTTTAAGCCTGATTACGGCCATTGTGGACGGAATGAAAATGTTTGTCTGACTGGATCGCAGTGGGGATGGTATCAGTACTGATTGAACTGTCATTGTTCCTGAAGCCATATTATGTTGATCTAATGGAATGAAGGGATGAGAGGAATTGACTGTGTCTACATTTTGTCTAAATAAACAATGGAATGAATTGTTTTGGCTGTATCCAGCAGTGCATAGTCACATCAGTTCCCGGTATGTGTGTGTGTGTGTGTGTGTGTGTGCGTCATTCACGCTGTTATTGTTGCATCTTAGGATAATGGTTTTGTCCAGTGTTTGCATGCCCTAATGATTCTACAGAAATCGCACACATTTCACATTGTGTTGGTTCATACACTGTGATACGTGCACACTAAATCTTTAACATGCTATTTCAGCGTACAAAATGGAATTTTGAACAGCTACTGTCTGCCAAAGACCATAGCATGAAACTTGGTGCTAGTACCGCTGTGTATGCTTAGTTTCAGTATCGACTGAAAAAACTAAATATAACCTGTTTGACCTTTGGCTGCCATGCTTTTATTTTTCTTATCTGCTTATAGTGAATAAAATGTGTGTGTTTTTTTTTTTGAGTGATTCAAATTATTTGTATAAAGTTTTATTTCACCAGATGTTGCCTCTCAGTCACAGTGAAGCCACACAAAGCTCTCTGTTCAACTTCAACGCAACGAACTCTTGATCTAGTAGACATTAGATTACATTTCAGTAGTAATGCTTACAAGAGAAGTATGATCAGTTTGGTCTCAGGGAGGTCATAATTTATCCAGGAGGTCATCCTTGAACCTTTCCACCACTTTGTGGCGTATGCAAAGATAATTGTATATACAAGCCACCTTGAATTTCATATTGTTCTGTAAATCCTTTAATACCCTTCATTGTTGCATGGTCATCTTGTTTCTGAAAAGAAGGTTTTCATGTGTAAATTGTGTATTGTATAAAATGTGCTATGAAGAAGAAACTGTAAATAAATGATTTTGTTTAACGACGTTCAATGTTGTATACTTCATTTGTAATAATAACCAACGGCACACATATCATTACAGTAATAATACATGTAATTCAGTTTTACAGATTTATCAATGTCATCCTAAGAAATCACTGAACATTCATCAGAAA
>JBBMJM010000024.1:2715238-2733037 GCA_037832705.1 Centriscus cristatus
ACACACACACACACACACACACACACACACACACACACACACACACACACACACACACACACACACACACACAGCAAGTGGAAAAAGTGGCTCTGACTCAAAGAAATAGTGTGCGCTCATGTGCACATACTCCCCCCTCCCCATCCCCCAGATTCCCGTAAGGAAACTCCAAGGTTGCTGTCTATCTGTCTGCTGTAATGGCAGACGCACACCCCACCGGGAGGGGAAACCCTTCACTTCTCAGCCTCGCCACCTACAAGCGACTCCATGTCTTTTGTTAGGACAGTCTGCATATCGCACATGTGATTATGTCTGTGTGACGTAACACAACGAGCTCACCAGCCCGTTTGACATTTGATTTTCCTCAAGCAAAAGCAAAATTCCCTCTCTAAAGCCATGGAAAACAACAAACCGCCGTGAATACGGTCGACTCTCTGTACCTTTCCCAGGAAAACATTGTCGATGGTAAGCGAGACTAACAATGATGGCAATTTATTCTGGATTCCAGCGCAATGAGGCAACAAATTAAACCAGGCATTAGTGGTGAATTTGAGCTCTCCTTCGGAGACACATGACTGACAGAAAGGTTTGCAAACCTCACAATTGTCCCTTTCATTGGCCCCCGGCCTTCAGACTAGTCTGTGAAGATTCTCAGCCATCCAGGTCACGGCTGTCCAAGGATGGTAGGAAGGGAACAACTTCATCTCTTCTTCTGGCGTGTTGACAACAAGCTAAAGCTAGGAAAACTCAGCATCGGTGTCATGTGACCTTTCAGGGCTGTAAAGTGAACCAGAATCCCTGTGATGTCACTCAGAACTGTGGGCTGGATGTGTCTGCAGAACTGTGTGTCCTAACGTCCGTCCTAATCGCTGCCTACAGGTCATGACATGTGGGGGCAAAGCGTTATTTCTTGAGTTCACAGTATCAAACCTGAGGGGGGTGGGGGTGGGGGGGGCGATAAGAGCCCTTCCAAAGGTGAATGCTGATGCCTGAAGATGACAGGAAAGACAAGTCTCCAAACCCAGTTGATGCTTAAATGATGTTTCCCTGTTGGTGTTGTTGCTGCATTGTAATATTTCATGAGTATTATTTGTTGTGAGGTTTCAGGTTTAGAGATAGAGGATCAGTGATGATGTGAAACGAATAACATAATGACCTATCTGCTTTGGACATCCGGTCCCTAAACGTCACCCCCTCTGGACACCCACCATACTTCTGGTGTTGTATTTTACTTCCAGGGCACATTCAAGTATCACAGTGGAAAACGTTGACAGAAGAAGCTCTGTTTAGTAGTAAATAGGTTCATGGTAACCTTGTGGATGTACTGCTTATTTTCTGAAGATGACTTTGGCAGCATGCGTCTTTTGAAGTATGTAGCAGGCAGATAAATAATGTCCATGGTGATGAGGACATGACGCCATGTGAAAGAAGTGACTGGAGAGTAAGTTGAGTTAGACACCTCATGCTATCACATCTTAGTTGAGTGCTGACAAAGGGAGGGAGACAGAGAAAACCTACATCACTGCTGATGTAGTGAACGTTTGTGATAAATCCAAACGGAAACCTGACAACGAACAGGTACTGCCCTCACCGTCCAGTGAAGGAGGCCTAAGCAGGGTATACAACTTACTTTCTGCTCCAGGGTCTACTGGAAAATGTGATTATTCCATTTCTGAACACTTTCACCTACAAGAGAAAAAGCTGTCTGACCATGAAAAAGGAGCTGTAATTTATGGGGCATCTACATGAACGACGCTGTGTTTTATCTTTGCTTTGGTGTAAGTTGTCCACAGTGAGATGATGGATTTCGTGTGTGAGGATGTCAGGGATTTGGACTCAATTAGCAAAAGGAAAGTACATGTGCCACACAACTGGATGAGAGGAGTCAGCGATGCAGATGCTGGCTGGTTGTTTGTCACCGGTGCAGGCTGTGTCTTGTCTCTCGGTGTGCAGACACTCAGTATATCTCTCATCACGCGCTGGAGGCAGGGAGTTAGCATTCATACGAGAAATGATTCTGGTGCTCCTCTAACATTATAGTGTTTGTCTTTCATTGGGCAGGGGGGGAGGGGGAAGGGAAGGGGGGCTCTGAAATCTGACAAATTGCTGAAAATTGCCTTCACACAGTCATTCCTGTTTGGACACACTCGGCACATCTGGTTGTGATCTGGCAACAAAAGTGGCGTGGCGGAGGGCTGAGCTCTCAGAGTGCTGCCACATTTTATCCCCTCGTCTCCTCCTCCTGGTTTGGTCTGCAGACATGCTGATGTTCACCCCCCCTTTCTCTCTCACCCTGTGGGGCACGAGGGGCTGATGGTGTAGTGTAGTTGTGTTTGGCAGTTGTCCCACCAGAGGATTCCTAAGCTGCTCTCCAACTTTTAAGGCTTTTATCAGTGGGTCGTATAATTGAGGCGTCTGCAAAGATGAATCCAGCACAATGACACTGCAAGCAGGATATTCATCCGGGGTGGGGGGTGGAGGGGGTGTGCTTACAATTTCAAATGCAGCCAATAAAAAAAAAAAAAAAAAATCCACAGATATGTTGGAATTGTTTTGGCACGATATAGTGCACAAGCCTGTGCATGCGCGCGCACACACACACACACCTTCATACATGAAAAGTGGAGCGTCACAATCTTCAGAGATCTTTTTTTATGTTTCATTATGTGTAATGTGTATCGAAGCAGCTTCTGCTCTTTGTTTTACTGTTTTAATTTCCCTGCTCATGTTTTCTGTTGGTGATAAAGAAGTCCACGGAGAAAATATGCCGATAGGATCGTTCTTGTGAAATACTGGTTTTGCCAGTACGTGACAATAATTGTGGAGATTTGTAAGTCTATTTTTTAGAACATGTGCATCAAATGGAAATACTCTGGGCTGTGAAGTGGAGGAGAGGTCATGGGTAAATACTTGCAGCATTGTCCATCGTGCAGCTGTGGCGCTGGGAGAGAAAAAGTGAGTGCACAGCTGCAGACTGGAGGCCTCGGCGTCTCAAATTGCTTCAGCCTCAGTTTCCTGCCCCCTTTACAAACCTTATTAGACCCACCCCCACCTTAATAATCTATGATATCACCTTAACATCACTTCTTTCTTGGACATTTTTTCACCCCTGCTGCCCCTGCCGCCGCTGCCTCCACCGTTTCTTAAATACTAACAGGTGTTGGAACCGCGGAGAAGCGATCCCGTTCAGCTTCCTCTGTTCTATCTGTCCACCGACTGCTATCACCACATCTGCTTCCCTGGGTTTGTTTGTCCATCTGTATTTGTGTTAGCCCCCCACCCCTCTTTCTTCTCTGCCCCCCTCTCATTGGAGGGAGGCTGAAGAATGATCAGTCCGGCTTTGATGCCGCTGGCCCCTGGCCTGGCTTTTCCACAGCACATGAGCCCAAGCAATTATGAAAGCTCTCCTATAGCCGGCTGCTATTACTCTGCAATGCTCCTGTCTGGATTACTCCACAGAGAAGGAGGTAAAAGATGTCTGAGGAGGAAGTGTGAGAGGGAGGTGGAGGTGAAATGTGAAAAAGGAATGAAATTGAAAATGCATTTGACAGATAAACTCTGGGACTAGACGTGTTGTGTGTTGGAATCTGTTTACCTGTCACCACGGAGAGCTGAGTGAATCAAGCATACGGGGCTTTGAGCGCACATGTGGCAGGCAGGCAGGAAGTACTCAAGTATGAGGAGATCCCCAGCAATCATTAGACAAGAGCCCAGTCAGAAATCACCATCGCAGATCATCCATACTTCCTGTCCTCCTGCTCTTACGATGCTGGCTGAGTGTAACTTTCAGCGAACACAATGGTCTGTCTGCTCACCATACATCAGCAAGAAACCCTGCAGCGCTTTGCAACGATGTCACTTTACATGTTATTTGATTAGAAAAACACATAGAGGAGGATAAAGGAAACGGAAACGTAAAACTATCAGGCAGAAGATCTTTTGTCGTTGTCGTGGATAAATGTTGACTCGCAGCTTTGAGATTAGGGCTGAACAATAAGAAGACAAACTTATCAGGATGATTTTTAGACAGATGATGAAGTGATTTCTTTCTTCTATCTGACTTACACCAAATAATCAGAAGTCAAATATGAATGAACAGATACAGATCAACACAGGTTGGTTCTGGTATGTGTGAACCCGAGATCAGATAACGTGAGAGTGGTACCATAGTGGTGGCCAATGTCTTAATCTAATTAAATTGTTCTCAATCAATCCCAGAGGAGCAGCTGAAACAATAGAAAACGTGCTCTTAAGTCTGCAGACTTCACCCCCCCCCGGCCCCACCCAGCTCGCCTCGATCACACTCCACCTCACACCTGCTGTGTGCTGTGAGAGGAGGGAACAACTGCAGGCATGGACAGAGTGTGGGTATGTTTGGGAGAGCATGTAAGCTGTGTGCCTTGTCAATGCGTTGGTGCTTGTGGCACACGGCGTGACCTCAGCTCGATTTAACCCCCCTCTGAATGCCACTGTGACGCCAGCCGGCCTTTGTGTGGCCGCATGCCTCCACTGAAGAAGATATGGAAAAAATCTGTGGGCCAATAAATCATGGAGATTACTCGGCTCCTCTCAGCTATGGCCTCAATAATGCCCCAAATCCAGTGGTGCCATGTCACTACAATTTTCAGCTTTTATCTTTAGCGAAAGAAAAAAAAAAATCCTCCACGCCAGCTTACCATCGGAGGTCTTGATGGCAAATGTGTGTAAGCGCCTGAGAAAGAGTTGCTGTGTATGGAGGTAAAAGATAGGGGAGGCCTGGGAGAGGGGATTACATGTAGAAATAGCAACGGATCAACTGAAACACAACATTGGCTTGATTTTTTTAATTGCCCCTCGGCCGCGATGAATGGCCCATGCAGCTGTCTGAGCGAACAGCTGCCTGCCTGAAAAGACTGGACGGAGCTGGAGGGGTGGGGGAACGAACAATGCAGGATGAATCGTGTGCAGCCGATGAGGTGTTTTGCAATTTCGCAAACTTTGAAAAATGCGTTTGGGCTGAAGAATCATTTTATTGGAGGTTCACATCTGTTCAAAAGCACATTTCCCAGAGAGCTCGCAAAGAGACATTTTTCATGCTGAAACAGGATGGTAAATGACTGCACGAAGAAGACAAGGTTTTTTTCTCCCCGTTTCAGCTTTGTTAACGGGGAATTTGCAAGTTTACAAGTTGCAATTTACAACTGTGGAAGAACAGGGGGGCGGGGGGGGTCTGAAGGATTTGATGGAGGAGTCTCTATGTATTTCCTGCATAATGTTTGTCAGCCCTAAATGAAGTACTGTGGTTTTGCTCTATCTCTATCTCTCTCTCCCCCTCTTACCCCATTTTTTCTGTCTCTTTGTCAGCCTGAGGCCTTGTAGGTGACTACCTCACGTCTATAAATCACCAGGAACGCATGCTTATATCAAGGAGTTACCGTGCTGAGTCAGTCTGGCAAGGTTAATCACAGTCCCCTCTCTAAGACCTGTGTGCAGCAGCCAGCTGAGAACCGAGCGCCCATTACCGGGCGTGATATCGCTTGTTTGTGCTGTCCTCACACTTTAAAACTGTACTCTGGTTAAAAAAAAAAACTGTCATCGGTGTTTGAACAGCGGAGTAAAAGATAAAGGATTGATCTAAAGGAGAGGCCGGGTGGGGCCGGGGTGGAAGTGGATGCGGATCCAGTGCAATAACAGACAGAAGTCTCATTCACGTAGCTTACATGCTCGGCTTACACTGGGGACAATGATCTACTGCATTCTTATCGTTCTGTGTGTCTGATGGAGTTTTGCAAGAGCCTTTCCAAGTGTGACTCATGGTTTCAAGCCCATGAATATCTATAAATACAAGTAGAATTAATGTGTGTGGGTGTGTTTGTGCATGCTTCTCAACAGAGGCTTGTACATCAATCTTTTTTCCACTCGATTATTTTGCCTTTTTTTTTTCCCTCCTTCACAGAAGTGCCCAACCCAGATATGTAGGAATTAGGTCACACTGCTCTCGACCATCCTGCCCTAATCAAAGTGCCGATTCTTGAAACAGACAGCTGCTGTCATGTGCCTTGATTCCAATGGCTATCTGTCCGTGTAGCTGTCCAAGTTGTTAGTCGGCCAGCTGAGGCTGCAGAGGAACGAGGGCGAACTCCCGTTACAGCAGCGCTTCGACCCACAGCACAGCATTCAGCACGCACATACTGGTCCAAGGTAAGTTCCTTTTCCTCACCCTCTCTTTCTCCTGTGTGACGTACGTGTCTCAAGATGCTGGGACTCTCCTTTGGATGTTGTATTGCACTACGACAGAATATTGTTATGTTGAGGATGCTCAATGATTCAGTAACAAGGAATGAACCACACAGGCTAATGCAACATAGCAGGATTTTTTCCATTATCTTGTATATATATAAACATCAATAACAGCTCTGTGATGTACAGTTTGTGCACTTTGTTCATCCACTTTGGACATCTTTGAACCAAGTGTAACTTGGCTAGAATGTCAGCGATTACAGTGTTTGTGACTTATTTTCTCTATTCCTGGTTCAGGGAAAATAACTGGACAGGCCGAGGCAGCGGTGCCTGCACCTGTTGCCTACTAAGTAAAGGATTTATCACAAGTACATGTGTAAATTATGGCTCAACTCGTCAGACGTGACAAGGCGACTTGTTGTCCGCATAAGTAGACAGGACAGGAGAGCAGCCATCATAAATGAACAAAAATGGCCTTTTTATCATCTGCGTAATAAAGATTCCAGTTAGACTTAAACAAAAAGAGGTGTATAAAATATATAGGTATGTATATGTATGTGTGTGTATGTATATATATATACTTCTGTTCACACAACAGATGTTGGAAAATGTTGTTCATGTGTTGTTCAGTCAAACTATTGTTTTGAACTGTGTTTCTGTGTGTGTGTGTGTGGGGGGGGGTAGAACAATAATTGCAAAAATATTGGTGAATTTAAATTCGGAGGGAGGTTTAACCAACAAAACACACACAAACACGGAGGCGGGCCTGAGGTCACAGGTCAAATGGCCCTGAACTCTCTCTTTGGCTGAGAACATCACAGGTCCCTCTGTGTGCTGCTCTTCATTTGTTTTACCCATCATCCCTCATCAGGCCACAGTGACCCCCGCGACCCCCTGAGCTAGGGTTACCTGTCAGTTGACCATCTATTCATGAGCACAGGGCTTGACGCTGTGTCAACATTTATTCTGTGGAAACTCAGCCTCTAAATAGTGCAGAGTTGGTTTGCAACAAAGAAACAAAACAAAAAAACAAAAAAAATATCAGGACAATAATGATCCATTTTCCATTTTAGAAAATAAAATAATAAAAAGAAACCATCCATGCAAGTTCAGAGTTCAGCTGCTCGCCACTGATGATCTACAAGTCCTAATATCTGTTTACTCAGAGGAATGGATCCAAAGAAGAAAGGTAAACAACTGGCTGCTTGGATACCTGTTGAGGGGTACCTAAAAAAAACAGTGGGGCAGCCCCCCCTCCCCAAGTGCTGTCAGCTATCATTCAGGGCGCTGTAAGTGGGATCCTTGAGTAGAGATGCTATCAACGCTGCCCCGTATGCATTCACACCACAGTTTCCCTTATCTCTGCTGAGATAAGAGATCCCCTCTCACAGCAAGAGGCCTGAACCACACACACACACACACAAACACACACACACACACACACACACACACACACACACACACACACACACACACACACACACTGCTGCTGCATATCTTCCTCAGCTGTTACTGGCCATTTCTTTGCAACCTTAAAAAAAACTATCAATTTGCTATGGTTCCTGTTTAAAATTCAATAAGTGTGCGTCTTATAAGGCAGGGTAGCAGGGGGCACGTGTTACTTCTGATTCCAATCTCTTATGTCAGCCGTCAGAAGAAACACGATACACATCTCAGTTGACGAATCTAGATGGGCATGAAATTACACAAAGATCAGAAGCGTGAAAAATCAACAATTTCCTGCAACTGCCTGCTTTCTGCCCCCTTTATCACTTTGTAAACACTTCATTTCCGGAAAAACAGAATTTGTTGAAGGTTTACAGTTGAGCTGTAAATAGCCACGGAGAACAGATGGGTCAGTGTTGTGTAATTTGTGTTACTATGAAAACCGTATTCAGATGTTGACCAGACGATGATGCGTGTGTTTCACTGGCAGAGGAGCGAGCGGCGGAGACGGTCCTGACCCGGTCCTGTTTTTGGGGCTTCCACCAGACCACAGCACATTGGGCCTAATAACAAAAACAAGCATCCCAGTGTGGAGCTGGTCCCACAGTGTGAGGACCTTAATGAGGAACATGTGGAGCTGCCCAGACACACAGTCAGAGGAAACCCAATCCCTCAACCCCTCCACCCGGTCCTCCTCCCATCCCCCTCTCCCATTCTTCCTCTCTCATTCTCTTCTGTTTCTTTCCGGACATTTCCTGTTGCATTGCTCGAATCCGTCCAACGTGAACAACGATCCAACAATGATCCCTGTCAGCAGGACCTTGTTTTTTTATTTACCTCACAGACACACTTGTGTCCTGCCTGTGTTCGCTCCCTTTCTCCAGCTCGTTTTAGGGTTGATACACACATATATGCTGGCTCATGCAACGCAATATGCTCATGAGCAAACAGGAAGAAAGGGGGTCTTTCTCCCCACATCAGGTCTCTGGGTGTCTTTCATGTGCTGAATTCATCCCTAAAGTCCACCTGGATCAATTAACTGTGTGCTTCACTGACCGTCAGTCTCTCAGCGCGGAACCTCGGAGCCAAGAGTTTCCTGAGAATAAGGATTCGTACAATGATGTTGTAACATCCAGTAAAACTCACCCTTCTCCCTTGTTCGCCCGTGACAGTGAAACATGACAGAGAATGAAATGAACAATGTGTTTTTGCTCCTCTAGGAAATGCCGTCCAATGACAGCGAGGACAAGTGGTGTGACAGGTGAGCCACTCGGTGCAGGGATCCTTTTCTTTCTCTTGGACTGTGCCACTGGCCACGTTGTCAACGTGTTTTGCTTTGAGGGGGATTTCGAATGTGACCATAAAGCAGATTAACCAAGCAAGCTTCCAAAATTAGCTGAACAAACAGAGTAAGGTGGAGCTCTCTGGGGGATGAACCGGGCACACTGGGTCCAGTGTGACAGGGGCCCCAGTTCAGAACAATCTCAACGTTCCACTTGGGTTCAGCAGTCTTCGTTTCCCCCTCCACTATGTATATCAGTCCCACATCAACATGGGCCTGTGAAGACCTTTCACAAGACTGACAGGCCACCTGAATCCCACAATTGTGTGGCCGGAGGAGCCAGCATGTGTATAGAAAAACCAGTGATCCAGTAAGTGTCTGGGTTCACTTCTCTCTCATAAAGTCGGCAGGGAGGTGCACGGAGAGAACCAAACATTCCTGCTGCTCCAAAACAAAGCGTCAACTTTCAATCTCATCCGAGAAATAATGCAAACTGTTGGTTCTCCCGACACCAGTGTTTTATCCGGTAATTGGCTGGTGCATTCAAATTCTTTATTTAACATAAATCTCAGGCGGCGGTGGAAAGCTTGTGAGTCTCTGTGCCGCGCAGATGGTCCGGCCTCACAGCAGCTGTTCAAATGAAAGACAGAGTGTCGGAGAAGGAGTGAGAGAGATGGAAAGTTGGCCACAAAAGGGAAAAGAGTAACACACAAGTTGCTAACTGTAAAAGTAATGGAAAAACTAATGGCACGCTGAGATTTGCTGAAAGAAAATAATTGACTCTGAGTGTTTTATCTGGTTTTATTAAGTGGCGGTAACAGACGATGCCGGCGTCTTCTGGAAGGTAAACTACCACTTGGTCAAAAACAACAACAACAACTCATGAGGTATAAAAACTATCTATAAGACCGGATCGAAGGACAGCTTCCACGTTATATGACACAAAATATGTGGAAAGCGGGGTTCATCGCATGGTCCTGTAGACAAACTAAAGAAAAATCACACCCTTGTGTCTACAGATAAACAACAAACAATGCCAAAGTTAAACAAGGAGCAAAGACAAACTATCTTCAACCTCCTCATGAGTTCTTTAGGAAAACAACAGATAACCTAAATTAGATATGATCTGCTGGTTTGCACCCACAACTGTCACTCAAGTGTTTTACTTAAGCACCCTCCAGAGTGAGAAAACAACAGGTGAGAGAATCCTGCAAGCGCTTGTTTGTTTGTGTGGGGGTGGAGTGTGTGTGTGTGTGTGTGTGTGGGGGGGGGGGGGGGCGGTGGGGGTGTGTGTGGCATGCACAATTAAAAGTGTGCATAACATGTGTGTGTTTCGCTTAAAATCACATTTCCACGTCAATAAGTCCCAATCAGACAGACACGTAGGTCTAGCTGCTGGATGACGCTTCTATCCCCGCGGTGCCTCAGTTCGGACCCGGGCCCTGAAGGAGTTCCCACCGCCCCTGTCAGGATGCAGCGATTGTCTCTGCACGTAAATCTCAAGCGGTTGGTGAATAATTAGTGTTTCATTGGCCAGCAGTCACCTCTGGGCCCCGTCTGCTCCGGTAGACCCTCCCTCACAGAGCCGCCCTGAAGACAGGGCCCCTTTTGAATGACAGCGCTTGGAAAGGAAGACGAATTCTTGTCTGATTTCCCGCAGCCGCAGCGTCGATGAGCAGCAGTCGAGGGTCTCCATTCTAAGTGGATGGATTGGTATGGGGAGAAGCGGACCTCCGATCTCGGCTAAGCGGCGGCTTTGGGACTGTGTAACGCTGACGATGGTCGTGCTCTCGCTGCTGTTTCGACCAGGTAAGTGGCGCCTTTCAATCCGTGTTCCTCCACTCGACTCCGGCTGGAAAACTCCACCACTCCGCGCTGTCTGCGACCGAGTTCGGACAAACTTTTTTTTTTTCCGCCCTGGCTTTGTTCGACTTGGAGTTCGCACGCGTGCAGATTCCTAACATGTCTGGTGTTTCGACACGGAGGGAAAAAAGTTTACGTTGTTTAAAAAGTGCGGGGACTTTTTGCGGGGACTCCAGTGCCGTCTGCTGGGGTCGTTAGCGAGCAGCACGAGTGGAACTCAACTAACGGACAACTTTTCCAACGGGTCCCACGTCTGCCCCCGTCCGACCCCCAACAGACGAGCAGCCTCCGGGTTTCAGTCAGGACAAGTCCCGCTGGTGTTCGGACTGAACTTCGTGCGTTTAGCTCCGGTTAGCATAGCCCCCCTAGCCAACTGGAGCCCGTGGTCAGACAGCGGCTGTTTGTGACCCACGAACAGCCGCTAATCGGACTCCAGACGACCGCCTCGGGTGTCAGACACCGGGGGGACCCCGACACCCAGTCTCGGCTGATAAAGTTGTCGGGGGATCCGGTGGATCGCGGTGTTCTCCCTCATTCCCGCATCACTTCTCTACTGTTAGCTAACAGGCGTGGGGGTCTGCTGGCCTCCGAACGTGTTGGTGGAAAACCAAAGCAGCAGCTAGTTAACCACACGGACCGGCGACTAGTTAACCACACGGACCGGCGACTAGTTAACCACACGGACCGGCGACTAGTTAAGGACACGGACCGGCGACTAGTTCACCTCACTAACCAGCAGATGTGCTGGTGTGGACCTCTGGACACTGCTCAGGTGTTCATGTGAAGGACCGGAGGTTCAATCCCTTTAAATCCACCTATGATGAGATGTCAGTGCAGCTCCAAACACCACTGATCACTAACACACTGATGATGCCCTGACCCCCCCCCCCCACCAGCCCCCATTTATAAACAGTCTGTTTCATCCATCTCATAGATGCTGAGCTTCAATTTAAGTAATGGTGGTGAATACAAAAAATACCTAATTTTTCTCAGCTTTCACAGGTTTCACGCTACATTTAAATTCACATGCTTTCCCACATTGCATCGTATCAATTCTTACAACAGCCTTTATTACCAACAAGGGTAATTAATATTGATCGTTCAGTGAGAAAGACCCTAGTAGCAATTCAGTAACATTTGTAGTAACGGTGTCAGCATCATTTATCCAAACCAGCTATTTCCGCTGTGTGACATGGACTGAGACTCCAAACGTCTCTCGCTCTGGTTGGTTCTGTGTCCATAAAGTCCTTCAGCAGCTGGTAGAGGGACCAGACAAACACTCGTACATGTGCACCGATACTCAATGGAGACAGACTATTCTGCTGTTTGTGTGATCAGGCCACGTTTCGGTTTCCCACAGTCTTCACACTTGTTGTTCGCCTACTAAGCACCGGCACATAAGCCCCCTTCAGGGGGACGTACGTCTGTTGATGGCTGTGCATGCGCTGATTGTCAGAGCGTGTCGATCACAGCCGGCTCCGTGGACCCGCAGTGAGACGGCCGAGGCCTGTTGGAATTCAGCAGACGGATGCTAAATGCCTCCAGCCTGACCTCTCGCAACTCCGTTTCGGTTTTGTCAGAGCTGGAGTAAAAAGCGCGGTGACGGTGACACACTTTAACCAGAGCGTCACACTCACGTGAAGGGGAACAAACCAAATATTCAGACGCACACAGTTCAGAAATCTCCATACTCGTTGGCTTTGTCCAGGGTGTTAGGAGATTAGACGGCGATTAGATGGAGATTAGACAAGATTATTCAGTTCCAATTGAAAAGCTACAAGAGAAAAGATGCTTCAGAAGCGATGTTGCTTGTGTTTTGGAAAATTGAATTCCGCACAGTCAGCAGACAGACCATCGCCAACTGGGTGTAGTCATAGATCTGTGGTGGTTATTCATGTATGTCGGTGTGTTGGTTCCATCGCCCAAAGACCAAGCACACATCATGTGACGTCCTGTGTTTTGCCGCCACCACTTCCGTCAGGTTTTGGTTTGGCTCCTGCGGTGCACGACAAGCACGATGCCCTGTGACATCACCCTCGTGACCCTGTGTGTTAGCAGTCCCATGCACAGATGCTTGTCGTACCGCAGTAGCTTAATAAACCTCAGTTACCTTCGCCCGACCTTGCCGTGGCCTACGTGCATTTTGTTTTTAGTCCTGATTTTGCTCAAGTTGGTGGTGGAAATGTTTTCCCCTCATGGAGCTAAGCTAACCCGTCGGCCGATGACCGGTTGACTCAAAGCCCAAACAATGTCCACATGAGCGCCGTGCGATCGTTTGTGTTCACCGAGAGCGTCTGTGTGTATTCAAGTGTAGTTTTTTTTCACTGACAGTTGTGCTCTTTCCGTTTGGCAGCTCACTGTCAGCAGTGTCGAATTCAGCGGTGCAATGCGGAGTACGTGTCCTCTACCTCGCCCTCTAGTGGTCTGCAGGAGGATGTGGCTCTCGATGTGGACTACTGCATCGCCCTGCGGGCCTACGCTCTGTGTACCCGCCGGCAGGCCCGGAGCTGCAGGGGCGACCTGGTCTACCACTCTGCAGTGTTTCGCATCAAGGAGTTATTCTCTCAACACAACTGCTCCAGTGACGGGCCCACCTCCTCCGCCAAGGCCCCCAGTACGTCTCGACCCGCCGTGTCCGAGTTGTGCAACTACGAAACGCGGGTCCTCGCCATGGGTTCTGCAGCTCAGCAGAAGAAATACGCTCACTGTGGATTATTCGGAGACCCCCACCTACGGACGTTCCGGGACGAGTTTCAGACCTGCAAGGTGGAAGGGGCGTGGCCTCTGATCGATAACCGATTCCTGTCTGTGCAGGTGACCAATGTACCCGTCGTCCTCGGGTCCAGCGCCACTGCAACCAGCAAGGTGAGAGGGTCCCAAGGCGTTCTTTGATAGTCGTCTCCGATTGCATTCCTTTCTGCTGCCGCGTTTCCAGTCCCCCCTACCCCCCACCCCCCCGAAGTCGGTTCGAAACTAACGGCCCACATTCGTAAGCTGCTTTGGAGTTCTCGCTTGCTCGCTCAAGTGTTGCCATAAAGTATCAAACATGTGAAGTTAATCGTCATTCCATGGTGCCTCTCGAGCCTCCAGCATTCCTCTTGTCTCGGAGCTGCTTCAGATCTGTGAGGGGAGAGAGGAGGGAGTCCTTCGGCGCTGGTGTTGAATCACAGACATGCTTCAGCGCTCTACCTTTAACACATGGGTGGTCATATGGTAGCGATTAGCGCTCACTCAAACATTTTCCTCCACCACGACAATCTGGAATGTTTTCCCACCCCTCTGGTCAAATAATTAACTGGCTGCTTTTTGTGTAAATATGGAATAATGTGGAAAAATAAAAGAATAATTGGATAGCACTTTTACCCCCCTCTTAATTACAAAGACTTGTCATTCACGCTCTGAACAGTCACCGACGCCACATGGGTCTGAGACCTTTAATGACCTTTAACATGATTTAAAAAAAAAAACAAACGTGTATTTTTGGTCATAGCACTTTTGTCAGTGTTGTAAATTCCTGTACAACAGAACAATGCTATGTCAAACAGCTGTGCTCCCACATTTAATAGTTATTTTCTCGTGGCTGGTGCTCCGCCGTGTGTGTGTGTGTGTGTCTGCTGCGACGCGCAGACAGACAATAGAAGAGGTAGCGTTTGATTTCACCGACACGGCTCAGCCCAAGCAGTACAAACAGTGTGTGGAGCCTAATGCACACCTGCCGTGTCGCTGTGTCTGTGCCAACACCCGCACGCCCCCATCCTGCTGCTGGAGCTGTTTGGAACAGGTGAACTTAAGAGAGCAAATCGTCCATAACACACAGCGTCCCTGTAAGTGTAAACGAGTCGGTGCTGTTCTGAGATTCAGGAGATTTGGACTTCCTGGACTTTCTCCGGTGTGTGTTTTAGGGGGTGAAGTGATGACGACGTGTGAATGGAGGTGAAGGTCGACATTTGTCGGTAGTGGTTCTTATCCGTCTGGTTCATGACAGGATTCTTCCAATATATCCTCAACCAAGTCACCAGAGAAAACAAGAGGAATGAGAAGCTGCATGCTGCGTCACGTGTTGGGCATGTTTGAGTTCCTGCTGCCACCTTGTGGCGTACATCGGTACTGCGCTTGCTTCAGGGTGGACAAACCCAGCGGTAATTTCAGAATGTGTGACAGTAGCTGTCATCAGTGCACTGAGGCAAGAAAGTGTGTAAAATGAAAAGTAACGAGATGGAAGAACTCCCATCTAAACATCTGTGTCTCCTTGTTTCAGATCACCGTGATCTTCAAGTCCTACCACGGCTGTACGGACCAGAAAGTGTACCAGGCCACCACAGAGGATCTGCCGCTGGCCTTCCAAGATGGGACTCGTAGCGGCGGTGAAAGCGGCAGTCTGACTATCGTAGAGCGGGGCGGCTCTGGAGTGGGCCGGCAGGTGAAGATACAGGCGCGTTACATCGGCACCTCCATCATCGTCCGCCGCGTGGGCAGCTACTTGACCTTCGCCATCCGCATGCCAGAAGACACTCTGGACTTTTCAGAGGACAACGGCGGCCTGCAGCTCTGCCTGCACGGCTGCCCGCGCAACGAGCTCATCAAGGAGCACACGCTGGGCCGTCAGAGCCAGCAGCACCGTCTGCCGGGCGGCAACCCCGAGCTGGGTCCGCTGCGCCCCCCTCACCAGGTCTACACGGTGGAGAGGGCCACCGCCAAGTGTCGGGAGACTCTGCAGGTGGAGGACGTGTACTTCCAGTCCTGTGTGTTTGACTTGCTGACCACAGGAGACCCCGAGTTCTCCATGGCAGCCTATGGCGCTCTGGAGGACTTAAAGGCGCTCCCCCCCAGTAAACTGAAGCAGAGTTCCCCGAGGACTCCGCGTCTTTTCAGCCGCGGGACGTCGCAGACGCTGGCTGCCGCGGCGACCGACAGCCGCCGCTGGCTTTCCCTCCTCGTCCTCGTCCTGCTGCTTTTTTAACAAGACACGTGTGATTTGAAAGAAGAGGTGGAAGGTGGAAGCGTCACCAGCTGGTGGGAAGAGCGACCAGAGCGCCCCCAGTGGGGTCTTGGGGGTTTTTGTCATTTGAAGGATGTCCCACCCGTACAGGAGCTCACAGCGCCTGAAGAACGTCTGAAGAAAGGCGCGTTCAGCGGGTGAAATGCAGTCATGCGCTTTGGAGTGGTCACATGCTCTGTTAATTGGTGAGAAAGGTCACTCCTAACTGTCGGCTGAGCTCGCAGCAGCTCAGCAGACTTCCTTTTGTAAATATTAAAGTCATTCTCCACAAGTCGTCCTGGAACACCGACACACACACACACACACACACACACACACTCACACTCATACACACTCCACCGTGCATGAAGTTGCATCCAACTTGCAGCAAGATGACCAGCACTTAACGGTTTGAACGGCATGTTTTGTGTATTTGAATGTTCTTTGTCTGTTTCAGCTGTTTTTAGAAATCGGCATGTTAAATACACAAGATCCAACAACTGCTTGTAAAAACTACCTATCCACGATATGTGACGTGTCAGTACTTCTGTGAAACACTCCCTCTTCAGGCTGTCTGGCTTCCAGCTTTAAAGGTTAAAGAAACACAAATGTTTATATAATAATATATTAAGAGAGTGTATATATGTGTTTTATATTGTGTACATTGGCCCGTGTATAGATGTTTTCCATGTATCGTGTTTTCTAGGTTATGGTAGAAGAGTAAACTAATGTGTTTTGCCCTCTGTGTAATTTTCGGTATTAAAGTGTTGGACACTCCTGACGAGGCGTTCTTTGTCTTTGTTGTTCTGTGTCATGTGACCGTCCTGGCCGCTGGCACAGGCCGATGCAAATAGACTGTTTATGTATGTGATATACAGCACAGATGTATTTACAGACCTCATCACACGGTGTAAAATGGTACAAAAGTACAAATAGTTCCTCAATTAAACTCATGTAAGATAAATTAACCACGAACTGGATCAGTATCCTACGTGAACTATAAACGTATCCACTCAGTTCTCTCCCCTTATGATTGCAGTTCCTCTTCTGTCCTGGTGGGGTCCTCAGTCTTCCAGCCTTGCTGTGGACCTGTTGGGACCCCCAGGTTGGTCTCAGCCCCCTGCCGACGGGCTCCCTGAGTGCTGAGCTGGCTGCTGGCTCTGCCTGAGCGTGCCAGAGCGCTGCATGTGTCCAAAGAGGATTCAGTCCACGGTGACGATGTTCAGACTTACAGATGGGATGACGTCGACGTTAACAATGTTCTCCGGGACTGAATCTCTGATCAGCCCGCTTCTTCCGGCAAAGACACGTTCTCGTGAGGAGGAGGATGTCGATGGTTCCCCGTCTTTCACCTCTGACCTGCAGGCAGCGTGTCGTGTGCTGTTGTTCCTGCCTCGACATTCACATGTGAATGAATGCACGTCTGCAGCTGAGTCATAAACTGCCATGATGAGACGCTCCGTGTCTCTGTTCACTAATAACCCCCCCCCCCCGATGTCGTCTGTTGATCTGCAGTCATCTGACAGCGCTGTCAGGCGACTGCAGTCGTAATAAGCCCACGTGAGAGCTCCCCCTCACATCCCCTGACAGCTTGTGACTGTTTCAGATTTGGAAAATCCTCCTTTTAAGTGTAGGCTGACATTGAAATGTTCTTTAAGAATGTGAAATGGGTGTTACAGATCTGCAGGAAACCGCTCCAGCTGCTCGTCCACCGTCTTTGAGTCATCCTGTCTCGACTTTCCCCTGTAAACAAGGACAATTACCAAACTAATGAGTTGAGAAAAAACGGGGTGGGGTGATTGATACTCTCAATGGGGAAATTAATCTGATATTAATAGAGCACTTGGCAAGATAAATAGATATGGGTGTGTGTGTCGTCTCCCTGATTGATCAGAGATAGACTGATGGCAGTCTTAATGCAGGATGTTCCGGAATGTGTGTGTGTGTGTGTGTGTGTGTGTGTGTGTGTGTGTGTGTGTGTGTGTGTCTGAGTGTGTGTGTGTGTGTGTCT
>JBBMJM010000024.1:2819928-2831943 GCA_037832705.1 Centriscus cristatus
TCACCGCAGCAGAGTACCGCCCCCCCCTCCCCCCCCGCCCCCCCCCCTCGATCCACGTCATACCTTCATACATGTGCTCTGCTGTCATCACCGTGCATCTTTTCATTTATTTACTTTGTATAAATCTTCAGTATCATCATCATCATCATCATCATCATCATCATCATCATCATCATCACAGGTCTAGAATGACCCAGAGACAAATTTAATAGCACATCACTTTAATCCCCCAGTGCATGTGTGAGTGCATGTGTGTGATTGTGTGTGTTGATATTTAAATATAGTTTCTTATTCCCTCTTGTAGAATAGGAAATAAATAAATGAATATTCTTATTTTCTATGAACGGTGTATCTCAAACTCTGATTATTGATTGATTGATTGATTGATTGACTGATCAAAAGTCATTATAACTGATCCATAACGAGTAAAAGACGTCTGACCAGTTAACTCTACTGCTTCATCTTCCACTCATCCACATACGCCAGTGTCAGGTCCCAAACAGGGATCTATGTGACCTTTGACCTTCCGTCCCAGCAGTCCTCACCTCCTTTGCCTCGTTACCCATGGCGCGGTAGGAAAAGAGTGCACCCGACACAACTACAGCCCAATCAACGTGTCAGTATTTGATCTGAGCGTGTGCTCGGTTGCTGATGACGGCAGACGACGGAACAGGACTGTGTCCTACTGGAACGATTTCAGACACATTTACTGAACCGTGCTGATAATGTGTTTGTCCACATGTGAGCTGAAATCAAAGTGGGCATGTTCTGTATGTGTTTGAAACGAGAAGGCTGTTTGTCTGACTCATGCACCCGCCCCTGTTCCTCGTTCCATCTCCTCCTCCCTCGGCCCCTCACAGCAGCAGGTTTGCATCGGGATTTGAGACGTAATTAAATTCAATAAATAGGGGAAGGTGAAGAAATAAATCAAGCGGAAACCGATGAACAACAGGAGATTAAATGCCACCGAGCCATGCATAGAAATATTTCAATAAACTTTTCCACAGAGGGCATCCACGTTTTTAAACGGAAGCTCTCGGCGCCTGCCGCTGCTCTCAGTCTTTAGCTCTGTCCTGCTTGACTCCATAATGCAGCAGAATATACGGGAATAAACAACCATCTGAAGGACAGTTGGAGATGACAGGCCGTCTCTCACTCACCTCATCAACCTCCCGGCATCATCCCTCAATCCGAGGCCAGACACGTCTCATAATAAGGACAGAAGCAGTAATTAATGCTGCAAAGCACACACACTACACTGGTGCAAATCCGACTAAAGCCTGATTAGCTCGTGCTGGAGATGGTAGGTGAAGTATTGTCAGTGCATGTTCATGCAGGACGCCGACAAACATCCTGGCTCGTGCTCCTGATGGGGCAGTGTGACACTGGTTTCCTTGCTGTTCTCCTCACCAAACAACACGACCCCCCCCCTGGGGTCACCAAGCCGCAGCGCTTCAAGGCCCAGAATGGAAACGAGGTCTGTTTGCACCGAGGGCAACCACCTCCACTCCTCAATGAAACTCTGACGGTCTGATTCCGGTTCTTCAATAACGCCGTCTTCGCCGTCTTCGCTGTCATCTCGCCGTGATCGAGAGACGCTGTTGTCCAAACCGCCATTGAAGCGACAAGGACCAGGACTCTTCTTCCGGCCCTCTGAAACCCGCCAATGCCCGGTCTTCTCCCTGTCCACTTTCTTACTCTCTTCACTCCTGCTCTCTCGCCACTCAATAAATCTTTAATTCCTAAAAATACAGCCTCGGGTCTCTCTGCAATCTCTCTCCCTTTCCTTTTTTTATTTCTCCTCCCCACTTGTCCTCTTTTGAACAGCTGCTCTGCCTTTATTATGTTATGCTCACTCTCTTTCCCTCGCTGGCCTTTCACTGTAATCCTCCAATGGCCTTTCACATGCACAATACTCTCCCTTGAGCCCTCCACTCCTCTGACAGCCTTTCACATATTACATTAGGCTCAGCGAATTTATTTACGTAGTCAAGACTGTTGTTTCTTCAACTTCTCAGGTTCAAATTTGCAGCTCGTCACCTCCGTTACACCTCACCTGCACTGTGCTGCGAACCTTCGCTTCCACGACATGCCCGTGCTTTCGAGCAGACGTGAGTGGAAGGTAAAAGAAATGGGAGCAAATTGGTCGCGTAGCCGCCCGTTACGCCAGCCACCAGCACCTCTGTCTAATTGTGGTAATGAAGTCCGGGCTGACCCCTTAATGCAAGGTCCACGCACGCGGCCGTCCTGACGGTTTTATAGACCTGACCTGAGTTATGACCCTCTTTTCCGATGGGCTGGTGGGGAAAGGGTGGGAGGTGATACATGAGCATGGGCAAGAAGGAGCAATAGACCACTAAAAAGTCACGCAATGACGGGCGCCCAAGAAGAGGTTGACAGTAAATCATCCGAATCAAACGAGTCATTTACCCAAAGAACGAGGACAGGAGAGCTCCGTCCTGACCTGGGCCTCCTCCTCAGCGTCGTCCGCTTGGCTCATCAGCCCCAGGGGGCGCGCACAGACTTCAACTTCTCTTCCCACCTCTCCAATGTCTCCAGTGAGCAGTCCCAATCAGGAATCAATAGGCCTGTCGCTTTGACACCAGTGGATCTGACAAAAAAAGTCTATTACATTGCAGCTACCTTGATTACTGCTGAGAAACTTGGTGTCCTAGAGGTGCAGGACGGAGGAGCACTGGCAGAGGAGAACACTGAGGGTGCTGCTGACAGGCTGTGCAACTCTAATTCAGAGCAACATGTCTGATTAACCTGCATCTCTCCTCTGGGATCGTGTGTGTGTTCTTGGCTGGAGTCAGAACATGCAGGCGCACGTCAGCTGGAAGTCGTCTTTACACACTGACAATGATACACCGCCTTTCATCAGAAGAAGAACGCTCTCCTGTGTGTGTGTGTGTGTGTGTGTGTGTAGACTGGGGAAATAGTGTGCATGTATGGACGGTGGAAGAAAGGATCCAATGGAACTGAGCAGGTCAAAAAATGGTGAGAAGATATAAGACACAAAATAGAGTTTTCATAAAACGCTGAATGCTTCGTTTTCGACAGAGTTCACTTGACTTGTACGTTTGTCGGGACAACGTAAAAAACGGTCTATTTCCTCAGCAGGATCAATGTTTATATTGTCACTTTTAATGTACAGCACACGTCCGTGCACCATGGGGAGTTCTCAGCCGGACCCTCGGGGACAGGAACCATAAAGCAATGTGACACTGTTCATTGGGCTTCACCTTGGCCCAGTATCCTTGATCAGGCAGAACATCAGTCAACGTTTAATTGCTAAAATGTTATGTGCAGGAGGACATGGGTGGGATGGAGGGGGGCAGGAGGGGGTCTTCTCGCTGGCTTTCTTTATGACGCTCATTTGCCAAATTAGCTAAACAAACGCTGTCTGCTCTCTCACTCACTCTACAAATAAACTCCTGGGCCGAATGTGCGTGTGCAGTTTGCACAAGTGTGCGTGTTCTCACACGTGCATGTGCCCAATCCCACTCGCAGCCACTGAGAATGAACAATGTGCAGGCTGAGAAATAATCAGCTGTAAAAGTGGTCGTACATCATCGGCGCGGTCTGAATCAGCACAGGGTGGCGTTAAGTGGCTTCAGCACAGATACTGTACAATTAATGCAATCTATTTACCTTCATTTAATATGGATGGGATGGGGAGGCCGCTCGGGCCTGAGAACGCATGATGGCTTCACAGTGAAATAAAATGATTCCAGTGGTGTTTGTGCATGTGACAAACACGTATATAAGGTATGCAAACGACCATTTAGATGGTGCAGCTGTCAAAGAATCCCGACGTAATGCTTATCTTATTAAAATACAGCCTTTGATGCATGGAGGCGTCTGTGGTAATGAAAGCAATAGGTCTCCCTGAGTGGAGATTGCTTTTCCAGAGCTTCATTTTACAGCACGGTGTTGAATACACTCCTCTAGCAACTCTTCTTGAATGTTTCATCACAGACCAGTTCCCAGGGGCTGTGCCAGCCCCCTCATCACACATCCATACGATAAGAAGCCTTCACATCATGCATGTGGAGGATATGAGAGTCAACTGGATGCCATTTCATCTGCTAGGGGAGCGATTTGATTGCATATTCAATGTGGGAGGATACAAACATGATAGGATGTCAAGTCAGGCAGCTACAGAAGCTACACTCACCCCGGTGTGTCAGAATAGCTTCTGCAGGTGTCAAATTATCCCTTCTAATCTATGGGGAGACGCTTCAAATACTCATGTGGCGTCACACATATGTTCACAGTTGTAATGAAACAGTAACGGCCATTACCGTGACTTTCCTGTTGTGGCCCACTTCCTTGAATTTCCTTCGTGGCTGTACAGTATGTTGACGTTCCATAGTGTGATAGTGTGACTACGTAAATAGACAAAGGTGGAACTGTACGAATCCCCTCATTCTCATTGTGCAGTGTTAATATAATTATGGCGTCCATAAAAAAGTAGCTGCTGCGGAGAGGATGCCAGATGGTTTTCAGAGGGATTGTGATTGACGCATCTCAGTACACAGACAGAGTGATTTTCTCCGACTCAGTGGTTCGACAGAACTATACAGCACATCTGTCTCCTCAAACACACGGACGAGACGAGAATGAGAGACAAGCAGGGAAGGCCCGTCTTTGAAGAATGCTGGGACGGTCTGGGAGCGTCCAGACTGAGGCCACCTACCGGGGGACAGGACATGTGTGCTGTGTGTGTTTCCTGTGCATCTTCACTGTGAACCAGAGGTGTGTAAACCCTCTTTGATAAGACATCAGATATACACACACACACTGATGAAACACAAGAACTGACGCTGGTGAACGATATCCTGATCCCTCAACGGGTACGTTTGTTCCATCTTGTGTTTCGATTGTGTAACCTTTAGCAGAATTACACAAACTCCACGCACCAGCAGTCCCCTAACTTGGGGCCAAGACAGAGGCCTCAGCGTCTGATTTACCTCAGGTCTGCTCACGATCGCCACGTATACACAGCATGAGCACGTGACGCCGCTCCTGTGGAAAACGAACAGGAGCGTCGGAGAGCTCAACCCTCGGTGCACGATTCTTGTGAAATCTCTGTTTGAAAACGCGCATGCGCGTGTGTCACAGCTCTATTGAGTGAGAGAAACAGAAGAAATAATTGAATATGTGTTTTAATTAGTCATATCTAGTCAGAAAATGGAGATGTGCTTTGAACCGTTACGCTCCGTCATACAGGTGGATTCGCTATCTCGTGCGATAATTTGATCTCTTTCACTTTGTGTTTAGCTTCTTTAAAAAACACACGGAGCTTTCCTTCCTCTGATCCTTTTGATCCAGCCCCCTTTTATTTCCTCGTTTCTCCTCCTTCAAGCTGCATCTTCCTTTTTTTTTTAACAGACTTTTTTCCCAGTGTTCTTTATTTCTTCTTGCTCTTAGCTTTTTTTTTTTTTTTTCTCTGTCTCTCTTTTATCTCCACTTCATACGGAATAACTGTGCGACTTGGTGAGTATAATGAGGCTGTTCCTCTACAACTTCAAACCTTCCCTTCACCCAGTTGCCAGGGTTCAAAAACAAATCCGGAACAAATATTTTGACACCTAGACACAGGCAAAGACATGCGCAGCTATTCCAGGCCTGTGACCCAAAACCAAAATTTAAAAAAGCGGGGGCGACTCGTAAAAATGGTGTAGTGAATGAGAATGGGGTGGGGGTGGGGTGGCCAATCAGATGGTAGTGTGGTTGTTTTTCAACCCATCTCTTTGATTCTGATATGAGCTGTCCACTGCGGAATTAGTAAGCATGATACTGAGCGTATTTGGAGTGAAAGTAATTAAAGCCAAGAACAGGCTGTAAATGTTACGCTGTAAACGATTTAGCCGGCCAGCAGCGTCATGGATCACAGTAAATCGGTCTGGGCAGCTTATTGTGCAGACAGAGAGTCAATGTAGCGCGTTCAAAGACAGAAATTGCCACGGACGAAACACCCATGGTGCTGCAACGCACACAGCTCCACAATAAACCTGATTATTATGGTAATTATATAAGTATAAAACACTTTAACATGAGGGCTGAGATTTGTCATCACAATCGCTGTAAGAGCTTTTACGGAGCCGGGGAAATGGGTCTCTGCTTCTCTCGGACGCCGACCTATTCAGCTGATGGGAGGTTAGCGGAATTAGAAATCCATCTGGAGAAAAGGCAACTTTGTTACCACTGCGATCATAATCATTTTTCTTGTTCTGCTATCGATTCAGCCATGGATGCTTGGGTCGGCCTCAGCTCATGAGAACGGCCTCGGATGGAAAGTGGTTGATGCAGGAGGAAGAGATGGAGGAATGGGAGGGGGGGGGGTTGCTGCTGCGGTAATGAGGAAGCAGTAGGAATGAGACAGCGTTGTGTTGTACTTTTAGGTAGTTCATCTTTAAAATGAACAGTCCCACCAGGGCCAGATGGTTAATGTCAGTTATTAATAGCCAGTTTGGGCTGTAGCCCTCTGAGAGCCCTTAGTTAGGAGGGAGAGAGAGTGAGTGACGAAGACATGGAGAGAATGATGGTGGTGGTGGTGGAAGGAAGCCGGGGGGCGGGGGTGGGGGGGAAGAAATGTTGGTGTACCTGCAGGAAGAAGTAAAACAAAGGTCGGGATCTCTCACCAAGGAGGAGACGGTTTGAATGGAAACCTTCATAACAGCCTCAGTGCAGGAGAAATCTAAAATCGACGTCAGCGAAAACAAACTCGTCACTAAGAGGAGGACGTGACAAACGTGTTTGTGTATTCTGTTTGTGCACATAGAGGAGCAGCGTACCTGCCCGTCAGAGCGCTCGGTGTCACGTTCTGTGCCCATGTGATCTAGCCTACTAATAAACCGAGGAGCATTACCTCCCTGTTAGCCCCCTCAGCGCCCCACCATTTGTCATAAACTAGGGAGCTGCCACAGGAGAGCCGAGGAGACACACCGCACGCCGGCGACAGCTGCCTGAGCCGCGCGCTGAGCAGTTTGCTCGGGGAGCCCGAGCACATTTAGCTTCTTCCCAGGACACCGTGCAGTGACAGCGCTTGCCAAACAGCCTTCATTACATGGGACGTTTCAGTGTTGATAAAAGAGCCAAACAAAGGAAAAGAGGTGGATTTACTGTGCCGCTCCACCTGGACTCTGATAATATTGTTGATGCCAAAACTGAAATATCACCGCTCCCATTTGCACCCATCTAAATCTCTGAGCGGAGACGGTGTCAGTGTGGAGATAGCTCCAGGCCATATTGCTATTGATTGGTGAGATGATAGAACAATTTCTTACCTGATGTTGGAGATGCACCAGAGGCATTGGCATGGAGAGAAAGAAAGGCAGAGAGAGAGAATTTGATTAGTGGTGGCCTCGTACTGTATACAGCACAAACTCAATAGGTAAGTACTAAGGGGAGTGAGTACACTGCATCATTACACTATTCCATCGAAGAGCCATACCCTGAAAATCAATTCCACATTTTCTCTTTCACGTCACCAAATTGTCACTGAAAAAGTGCAATTTGACAGTTGTGTAGGGTAAATAACCACATCACCCACTGCAAGTGAACACAACACGCACTCATTAAACCCATCTGTGTCTTCTGCTGATGTGTGTTTTCACTCCTTAACTCAATCAGAGTTTTGAAGTTTTTTCCATAAAAAAGTTCAAACTTTCCCCACATTCCCCACTTGACTTGATCTCTTATTTTATCTCCATACCAGGAGTGTATAATCAGTATGTAAAATCAAAACCGTTCATGTGTCTGTGTCAGCGATAGAGACAAAGACATGTTAAGCCAAAAAGCCGGCTGAATAGAGTCGTCCTCCCCGAAGCCGCGCTCCTCTTCCAGCCCTCTGACTCCCACTAAGTCTCCTTCTCACGTCCACCAATGTGACGTACACAGACGTATCCATTGGCAGTGGATCCAAACCCAACAGAGGCATCAAGGACTCCATCTGGGACCTAGTTTCCTTCTTCATACACATCAGTGGGAGCAATGGGCGAAGTCCCAGAACCATTCTAGGACAACCTACACTTGGCAGCTGGCGCCTCTATCGATGGTCCACCCGCCCGCTCCATACGCAGCTTCTCCACAGGATCCGAGAGGATCTGAGTGTGGAGTCTTTGGTGGGCGAGTGTTACTGAGGTGGGAGTTCTTGAAATGCCTGCACACGGTTTGGTCTGCTTTATTTTAGAAGCTCATCAGACATAGAACAACGTCGTGCACTAAGTGTGCACGGTGTCTTTGTCTCCTGCAGCAGTGAAGGCAGCCTCCTCTGCTGTTCCATGTTCCAGGTTACCTGGACCTCACTGTGGAGTGTGGAGTGTCATCTCCATTGTTTGGGATGTATCGGGGCGTTTACCTATGATATTTCTTTTACCATGTGTTTCTGATCAGACAGGGTGCAGACATGCTTTCATGCACAACAACATATTTTTACCTAAAAAACGTAGAAAGCTGAAAAAACAGTCTCTGCAGCGAACACTTCATCATAATAGTTGTTTTATTGTAAATGATTTAACTAGATCAACCTGTGTGTGCAGTATCAGTCCTGTCATAAGTAGGATACAAACCAGAGGACATCAGCTCGAGTTACATCCCCCCGACTGAGCCCGTGATTTCAATCTTTAATGAAGCTACCGCTGCGGTTCCATATGAATGAGGCTCCATTTGGAGATGGACGTATCGATCCTGCTGCTCGGAGGTGGCTATTTAATAAAGCCAGATTTGATGTAGCTAGAAACAGTTGTGGGTGGCAAACAGGACTCGAGTATTGATGTTTGGACAAAGAACGCTGCTGTTTTATTTTGTCCTGGAGGAACGGGCCCGTGTGAGTGAGGATCAAGTGAAAAAATGCCTGAATTGGACAGAAGCTATTGCACAGGAGTCCTGACCCATTTCATTTGTGGAGTCCATGTAGGAAATGAGCCCTACAGTATGGGAAAGATGCCCCCTCCTCTCCATACGTCACCGAAGGAGATTTGGCACCGTGTTTCAGCCGACCTCCGATGTGCCTCTGAAGGATCATCCTCTTCTTTAGGACTCCGTCACTCAGAGATCTCTCAGCTGACAGATCCCTCCGCAGATAAAGCCTGAGAATCTCCAGTCGGATGCTCTGTCACTAAAGAGCTGTTCTTTTGTTTTCTTTGTTTTTTTTCCTCCAACAGATTACATTAAGCCCAGGCGAGTACACAGACACACGCAAACGAACACAGCTCCACGCCTGCACCGAGACACCGCGGACATTTCACTCCCGGAGTCCCGTCTCCCCGTTTGGTCGCTCTGGAGGACTTGTGTGTAATTATTTAACAGTCCTCTATTACAGTGTAGAACAGGAGCGAGGGGAGAGAGTGGGGGTGGGGGTGGGGGTGCAGCAGCAGCGAGGATGTATGCACGGGGAGATAGAAGGAGGGATCAGCCGCCTGCTGAGAGAGAGTAAATCCTTTCAAGTTGGGTCTATGCAGAGTGAGGGTGATATGGTGTGCGTTAGTTCCATGTAGCTATACTGTGAGACGGCAGTAGTCCACAGCCAACAGCTGGCTGCAGGGATGAAGAATCACATGCGCGCACGCACACACACACACAACCCTGCTACTCAGGCTGCTAATTTTGATGCAACAACCTGGAGCTAGAATGCTCCAATGATGATAAACAAACAACATTTTGGATGGGGAGGGACGGACGGAGAGCTGAGCGCAGTGAAGGAGACAGGGAGGGAGAAAGTATGGCGGTGTTGGGCAAATAAGACTCAGGGGCTTTTTCCCCCCATGAACATGAGATAGATTCAGTTCTTTTAAAATGGATGTTTGAAGTCGGGGCTCAGCTGAACGCAAGCTGTTTGAAAAAGACTGATGCAAGAGTGGAGCTGGAGATGAGAAAGAGGGGCCAAAAAGAGCGAGAGGGGAAGGGGGGAGTTGGGGGAGGACGGAAAGGGACCCGTGAGAGACACATGCGTCAACACTGTGGGAGACACCCAGTACGTGCACCAACGTGCGCTGATTTTCCCTCATGTGTGAAGGTCAAAGATGACCGAGGTTTTTCCTTCCTGCCACCTGAAGCCATGCGGCCCGTGACACACACACACACACACACACACACACACACACACTTCCGTAACACTTTAATCAGAGCGTGGCATGCTCTCAGACCAGACAAAGCCCAATCAGGCCGCTGATAATTTGGCCTCTCCTTCAATCAGTAGCGCCGTAATTGCATCAGTCACAATCTCCATTTCATCTTTCATCTTTGTGTCAGGCTGAGGGGACAAAGGAAAGGAGGGCACCCTGACGCCCAGACCTGTCATTGATGCAGACGACCAGCAAATCAGAGGGAACACACACACACACGCAGGGCAATAATACAAATTGTTATTTCAAGTAGCCTGTTTGATTGCAACCAAGACAATTAAATGTTGGCGTTGTGCTTTTGTGAAGAGAGGACATTTGCATTTGTCAGCCTTCATGTACCAGAGTCCAAATCATTCACTGGGACCAAATCGCAATATAACTCCGAAATGCTGGATGTAAATGTGTCCATCAAAAGACTCAGACTGTTCTCATCAGAGTCCGACTGACGAGGAAGCATCACTTGTCATGTTCGGTATCATTTGGGGAAATTAGGCTGATGTGTTTTGCATGTGGGATAATACAGATGTCACCTAAGTGAAAGGTGTCTGTAAAAGATGAATGGTTCATGAATGAAACATCACCCAAGAACAGAAGGAGAGGAATGTTCCAGGGCTTCACACCGGGTCTGAGCTGTAACTGCACCACAATCTCCAAAGAGACACTCCCAGAGCAAGAATGGACCCGCAGAGGTCATCTGAATGGATCTGACGGGACTACTCGTCTGAATATGTTCTTGTAAATAATGAACCAAATACTTTAAAAAATAACAAAAAAAAGATAATGATCAACAAAACACTGCTTATCAAAACCAGCTGCATCGCAGCAGCCGGCAGCGGTGTGTGCGTTTCACTCCGGTCCTCGGACCCTCGTTGTCTCACAGGAGGACATGAGCACAGTCCATGTGCCGTCCAACAAGTTCATTCATGAACTTGTTGGACGGTCAAAAGCCATGAGAGAAACTGCAACATCATCATTATCAACTCGACAGATTCTGCAGTGTAGGATTACTTTACCACGACTACGAGTCCAAACTGTGACCAGAGCACAGAGCTCCAGAGGCTCGCGACCAACACATGTGAACGAATAGCTCCTCTGCTGCAACTTTACTAATGTCTTTGACTTTGAAATAGTCGAGTCGGACAAACTTCTGAAGGATTGTTGACACGTAACCATTACTATTCACATCATCAAACGTTCTTGGCGAAGGAGATGTTCAGAAGGAGTCAGAGCGAGCAGGTGACCCTCATCGGGACTGGACCAGAATGGGTCTTATGTCCCAGCTGGATGAGACGATCCATCATCGGGTATCTGGACAGAAATCAGTGCACAGAGACAGCGGAGCTCAATCATGGTCATTCACATTCCAGTTGTCGAGTCAGAATTCGAGTCGTGACTCAGACCTGGTCCATCCCAGAGGACTCAAAGATGGCGGCGCTCAGCGCCAGCACCGAGCACCGGTAGTGTCGGTTGATGAACACGTGTTGTTGTTGTGTAAAGTCCATTCATGTGTTTCCACTGTTGACGTCGTCTGCATGATACACAAGGGAGCGTCGCGTTTCCACACACTCGCTCCTGGTTTGATGGGATGAAGCATTTCGAATACCGGGTGTACAAGAGCTGTCTCATTCCTCTGAGAGTTGTGCTACCTGAAGCTGTGTACAACTGTTTTTCTTTGCAGGGGATTTTTAATTTAGTTAAGTTAAAATATGCAAAACCCATTGTTAACAATATGATAACGATCAAATCATCCTAATCCTGTTTTTGAGAGGACATGTTTGATGTTTGTTATACACACACACACACACATATCTATGTGTGTGTGTGTGTGTGTGTGTGTGTGTGTGTGTGTGTGTGTGTGTGTGTGTGTGTGTGTGTGTGTGTG
>JBBMJM010000024.1:2923762-2939441 GCA_037832705.1 Centriscus cristatus
TGTGTGTGTGTGGGGGGGGGGGGGGGGTCAGGGTTACAAATAATGCGTAAAGAAATAACATACACCAGGGGTGTCCAAAGTATGGGCCCGCGGTCCGTTTTAATTGGCCCGCAGGACATTTTTTAAATAGAGTAGAATGTTGCCCACACTTCAACTTTTGCCTGAGTGTATTGCACTTCTTAGTTTTAACATCAGGGGGCGCTTCAAGGCAGTTGCTCCTGTAACAGTTGAGCGAGCTGTGGATTCTACTTGTCGCAATACAGCCAACGGTGTTTGTGTGAACCTGAGACCCGGACGTTGATTGACTCCCTCTCCTCGTCTTAAACCTGGGCTGTGACATCAACACAGCTCCAGTACTCGAGGATCGAGCTCATGTTAAGTCACAATCACAGCACAGCATCATGTCCATGTAAATATCGCGTTATAATAACACAGCTATCATCATATGTTGCACAAGGAAAGGGATTTGAGTGTTCGCTGTTCGTCGCCCGTGCGCTAAGCAGCAGCAGCGCTAGCGCGGGCCCTGGGCTAACGTCGCTAATTGTTCTAATAAAGCTGTGTAGGAAGTGCTGCGGTAGGTTGGGGCTGACTGGTGCGTCCCCGAGTTCTACCGCAGCTTGGAAAAGGAAAAGTTTCCTCTGATGAGACGCCACGCGAAAAGAACAATCAGTCTATTTGGCTCAACATATTTTGTCTGTTAACACTGAACATTTTGTCTGTTAACACTGAACAAAACACGCGACAAATATTCCTGCTTTTGCGCACCACTGTCTGATACGCGAGTTTCTTGTCACTACATAGTACACAGCGCACAGACCGCGCACGCATGTTGAGAACCGTTTCAAATGAACGTTAACAGGTGTGTTGCTAAGCCTAATTGTTTTTTCCTTTGTACTGTAAATCATCTGAGGCTGCTGCTCTGAGAATGTTCTACCAAAGCTTTTCCGGAATAAATCAGTAACGATCCATTTATGTAAATCTGTGATCAAGGTGGTTTTGTCTTTAATTATATTCAAAGATAGAATATTTATCCACTATCAATTGATTTGTCTTAACTTGTATACATCACTTCTAGTAAGCGGCCCAGCCCCTTCTATATATTTATGTATGTGGCCCTCAGTGAACAAAGTTTGGACACCCCCGATCTACACGTTAGGAATCATATGAAAACACTAACTTGACAAAAGATTTGCATGTTCATTTTCTGCTGTGCGATTTTAACACAAGTCACTTGAGGGGACACAAACATCGCTGTCCAAGTGTAGTGAAGTCAGGCGAGCGGAACGGATTTAACCTTGAGACAAGGAAAGGAAGTGAACACACGCACGCACACGCGCACACACAAAACCCATCGCCCCAAGTGTAAATAGACTAGGAACATGCCTGTCATTGCCTTTCCAAACACTTTTGGAGAAGATGGCCAATGACAAACAACTAAAATAAAACTTAGCATTAGCAGATTTTATTTGAACACTGAGCTATAGAAGTCAAGCACATGGAGGGGATTTATGTAACAAAATGGCATCTTGGGCTTCTCCTGGATCAATATTTGAAGCAGGCAGATTAGGGGTCTTTGTCACCCCACACAAGGCAGAGAAGGGAGGTCACAAAGAGACAAACCAGGGAGCTAAACACGCCAAAAACATCAGTTTGACCAAATTTAAGGTAATAATCCCAAGATAAGGGCACCATTTCACCACAGTAAAGAGACGAAATAACTCTCTGCAGTCGCTAACACACCTGGGATTGGACAGAAGAAATAGGACTGTTGTGTGCAGATCTGAGCTCCGACCAAATGTTGTGATAAATTCACTTGTTCAAACACGGTTTGTCGCACCTACACAGAAAAGCGATATTCAACTGTTGATTCGAATAGTTCCGAGACGATGGTCATGTAGACGTGGGGTCAGACCGACATTAAAATAGATAATTGTGACGGTAAACACTCCGTGGGGCGCAGGATACAGGCTGCACATTACTTGATCATCTCCGCTAGGCCACATCTCGGACCGAGCTGACAACTAACCCGTTCACCGTCTCGGTTCAACTCTGTTGACATCCTACCGACGAACAAAAACACCATCCCCACTCCCGGACAGGAAAGACTAATAATTTTAACAGGGGGTCTCAACCTCGAGAATTAGGGAAAACGCAAACTTCCTGTGACAAATACTGAGCTCTTTCTTTCACATCGGAGGGTTCAAGCCGCATTATGAGGGAGTTGGGGGGCGGCTGGGGTGGGAGAAGGAGGAATTTCCTGCCAAATGTGCAATAAAATAAAGTCTAGCTGGTGGCCAGACACTTCCATGAAGGAATGTGTAAAGAGCCACCAAACGGGGCTTTATGGAAAGTTTCTGGCTCCGTGGAAAACACATGCAGGCCCTCGACACAAAGTTTAGCTAAAATGCTCATCAACATTACATAAGGTTTCGTTGTTTCCCCTCGAACGGCGAAAAACAACATGCAGCTCGTTGGGCAGGACGAACATTTCACGTTAGACGCGTCTTTTACAGAACAAAGGAGTAATTTGCGGCTCTCCGTCCTCGATGCGGACACCATCACACACTTGGCTCGCCACCTCAAAGCAGACAAAAACTTACATCCCCCGCTTTATCCACACATTCCCAAAAAACTTTTCCACAATCGCAGCCTTCGCGGCGCGTTTCAATGAAACCCATTGAATTCATGCAAGTTCCCTGAAACACAAGGTGAAAGAAGATGTTTTTACCTCTCCCGGCCAAGTGTCTGATATCCAACAGTAAAAAGAAAAGCGGAGGAGAAAAACATAAAACTTCAAGAGAATTTCGACCTCAGTGCATGAAACGCATTGGAGCGCCGTGGATGTCTTCCTCTTGTCCCGGTAGGCCTGCTTTTCACGCGGGGCCCACGTGTTTGCTTCAACGTATCAAGTCTGTGTGCAAACACTCTATTATAGTTACTAATCTCGCGTCTCCCTTTTTTGTTGTTACAACTGAGATGATTTCATTCTTCTCGTAGACATCTTCACCACCTCCGTCCACATTGTCAGACGCAACAACGTATCCCTCCGCACAAAAGTGAGGGCCTCCACGCCAGTGGTGTCCGATTTCAAACGCCTTTCAGAGGCAGGCTGTTTTAACCGAGAATGACAAACAGTTTTCACGTCTTTCGGTGGACAAATCGGTGGTTATATATTATAGTGACGCTCTGATATGTCGGTATCCGCGGAAATTGTCAAAATGCGGTGGCGCTACGGGCACTAGGTCGTCCAGCGGAAGGCTATCGTAAGAAAGTTACCTGCGATTACACAGCAGCAGCTCGACGAGATGGCACGATAAATGCAAAAGAGCTCAACCAATGGTAAGACGGCGTTGTTTGATTGACAGCCACTTCAGCCAATTCACGTTTGAAAACACGCTTTTACGCCCACCTTCTTCTTGACGCTCACTTTCCCTGTGTGCTCTGGGAGGCTGGCTGAAGGGGGCTCCAACATGCCTGCTGACATCATTTTAATTTTGTGGTTGTCGTTGCCGCTTCTTCCATATTTGAATATTCTGGTTTTATTACAAAAAGGTCGTTTTTAATTGTTGCGTCACGATGTTGGTAATAATAATGACATGTAAGTCATTAGCCACAATTTTTTGCATACACATTTATTTTCTCAACACGTTCGTAAATTTAAAGTAGATATGGACGTTCGGGGTGATATAGTCATTTTTCATCCCACTAAAATAATCAGACATTTGCTACAAAGAGTGAATATTTGCGTTGGTCCTGACCGTGTGAGTGCGCGCGCGCGCGCGCGCGTCTGTTCGTAAATACATACATACATATTTATTGAAAATGATGTGAATGAATTGTGATCAGTCCTGATAATGGATAAATCGATTTATTATTCGTTGACTGACTAATGGAGGTATCAACGGGATCATTTCGGCACTAAATCGCGTGGCGCTCGGCTTTTTGCAGACGACCTGTTAAACATGCGATCAACCGGCCCTGGTAACTGCCTGCTTCAAAGCAGGGGAGAGGAGGGAGAGAAGCGATCACAGACGAGAGGTTGGAGAGAAATAGTTGAGAGAAAACCCTCCACACAGACTGGGCAATGCTTATTTGTCGGTTATATTACAATGCTGCCTGAATGATTCAAATCAACTAATTCTGTGGACAGTCTTTGAAAGAAATTAAGTTAAAGTGGGCTTAACAATGCCCTATATTCAGTATGCCAACAGGATCCCTATGTGGTTTCACTCCCATGAAAAGACACAATAACCACCACCTCTATTTGCAGGTGTATGTAGGTGTTAGACAGCTGTGGTGTCTAACCTGAGGGCGAACCTTGTCAAAGGAGAGGGAAGTTAAGATGACCCCTCTTTGTTTCCTGTCTACAACCTTCAGTGTTTCCATGTTATAGGTTGTTATTTTAGAAAGAAAAACACCAAAAAACATCTGATGCAGGTCGCTCCTTCAGCATCCTACATGATCTAAATATAATGAAACGTTGAAATGACTCAAAAGACTTTTAGTAAGTGTGTGATCTGTCGTAGCATTCAGACCTGGCAGCTGTAAATTCCATCTAGTCGTCCTGTATTAATATGCACACCAAAGCCTCAAACCGTCTACTTACACTGAGGTTAGCGATTGGATTGGGGATTTGCTGTCAATAGGACATATAGGTAAACAATCCATCGGGTGTCCCCTGGGTGAAAGCAAAGCTTTGCCACAGAACATTAATTAGTCTCATGGACAGACTTAGGAATGTAATGGGGTTACTGCTTGGAACAAACGCACATATGGGCCATAAATACCTCGACAAACATACCATGCACATGTTCACATTTGGACACACAAACACAGACACGCAGGCAGGTACACACATACACATGAGAGCTGTGGCATCAGAAATGGCTGTATGAACCACAGGGCATCTCCAGTTCCTCAACTAATCCCTACTCGGAGTCCATTTATCATCAAAACCAATTAGATTTGATCAGATCAAAACATCTGTTTTTGGAGGAATTTGTAGCGCGAGCAGACAAAATCTCACTTTTTCCAGTAGACATTTGGCGTTGAGTAAGAATAGTGCCGTTGTCAGTATTAGCAATGAGGCTTGTAAGCCCTCCAAGTAGTTTGTAGTAACAGCTGGGTCTGACATGGAGAGCTTGTACAAGGGCAGCCAGGCTGAAGAAAGGGAGGGGGTGGTAGAAAAAGAATACAAAAACACATAGGATCTTCACTTTAATGGACATGTATCTATTGGTTACGCCAGATTACAAACAAATGTGTTGTATAACGCAAAGATGAGGGCTGAAAAAAAAATCTCTCCAACCTAGGTTTTTTTTTTTTTTTTTTTTACAAGAGGTTTAGGGTGGTACCACGTTCTTAATACTACAGCCAAGGGCAATACGTGGTTTATTCCCGATACTGAGCAGTGCAATCTTGCATTCATCTGTTTCAAATCAATTAGCACACGCTTAACAATTTAACACGGCTGCCCACAATTTTCTTTTGTTTTTCGCTCATCGCATACAGTGACCTCCAAAAGCAGATTGAAAAGCCACGGTGACTATGGGTAATCTGCCACATGACAACCTCATAAGCATCATTATACAGGAGGGAGCAAACAAAAACACAGGCCGTGCTGTCTGTAATCTCAGTACATTCCCAGTACCGTGGACAGGAGGGAGGCTTCCACATGTCCTCGTTGATTCCTTCAAGCCATCGCTGGTTTCATATCTGTAATTAACAACAGATGCACTTGTAAAATTAACATATGTTTGCCACGTTGGGTCTAATCGGTCAGATATGTGTGCATATTAATGGAATATTTATCTGTGCAAACATGTTTTGAACTACACAGATTCACACAAGGAATAGCCATGTGTATTAATGTGTACTAATGTGCACTAATGACTTAATCCTCTTTGGGTTTGTGTTTTTAATCATTAATGCTTTGCCTAGAACACATGATGAGGGCAGGCCAGTCTTAGACGTATCACACTGCATTGTCGCAGCTAACGCTAGCTACCTGCCTCTACTCCCTCACATGTCACACACATTTTGCCACCCTTGTCTGCTCATAGGAAGCCAGCCATGCGAGCCAAACCGCACCACCAGGTTCTATCTCCCACAATGATAAGCCCGTAAACACACAGTATAGGCAGCACACATAGCGCACGCCGAGCCCGGTGGTGAGGCAAGCTGCTCACCTCGTTCCATACTGAGCCCCTCACAGCCTGTAATAGTAGAGGCTTAGGTTTGGGTGGGGGAAGGGCAGAGGTGCACAGGTTTCTGATCAGACAAGGAAACTAGGCCAAGACCAACAGCCCTTCTCGCTGAACAGCCACAGCTCCGTCGTGAAGGCTCCAACTTTCTCACCGGACAATCGACGTGTGGGTTTTTTGAGTCACGGCGTGCTTATTTTGAGGCAGAGCAGCTTCTCGTAGTCGGGCTATGATTCATGCTTCTTTGCCCCTTTGGAAGCTATCCTCCAATAAGAGTTGGAGACTGGGGGTAGGAGCGGATAGATTGATAGTGTTGGCTGAGTGCCCGTGCTCCGAGTCTATCTGTGCTGAAGGGGAGGAGACGGGGGGAATCTATCTGTTGTGCTCTCCGTGCTCATGATAAACCGACTCCCGTCAAGCCTCTTCCCCCAATTGCAGCTTGCGTGGCAGAAAACAGCCAAACTCACACTGACTTCCAACATGTCAAACAACAATAATAAAAAGAAAAAGTGCACCGAGCGCTGGGCGAGCGCTTCAAACGAGGCAGCGATCCACAAGGTTACACTATCCCCTCTCAACACTGGGTCTGGAAAACACACCAGCGTGACAGGATAGTTGTTTTGGAACAAGTGAGGACAGCATATCCTCCTGGATTCAAACAACTATTCCAAACATGAGCGCTGAAAGTGGATTTCGCCTCATCGCAAACGAGGCCACGGTCCGCAGAAAACGCTACATCTCTCTCCCTGATCCACAAACTGTAATTCCCACAGAGCTTCACAGTGAGAAAGAAAATGAGTTTGAGGGATTGTCCATGACATTAATCCTCCCAAACACTACAGTTCGAGACAGGATCCAACACAGACACACAAAGACAAAGCAAATCAACAATCTATTTGCCAAAGGAAAAACTAAATCAACAATCCGCGCTGCTTCTGTCTGCTTTCATTTGACAATAGCTTCCCCGGATGCCTTCTTCCTCCCTTCTCTTTCTGCGGTGCTTTTATGGGACCCCTCCCTGCCATCTTGGATTCCCATTACTGTGTATGGTGCCCTCTGTTCTGCCACCCACGCCTCAGGTACAGCCAACAGAACACTGGCTTCCTGTTTATAAAGTCACCACCAGACTGTACAGCTGACGACTAGACTGCGGTTACGTCTGAAAGATGAAAAAGGAGAAGGTGAAGCCGGCAGATACGCAACTAACTCGAAGGAAGGAGAGAGAGAAAAAAAAACCCCAAACCCTAATCCCCTTCTGAAAATAGTACCGCGGGTTTAATATCGAGGGGGAGGTGTGTGAAAAGTCACATGATAACAATCAGATCAGAAGCTGAATTGACTCTAAATCAATTGAAGCAGGCATGTCAGGGCTGCCCAGGACAGGAGGGGGAAGAGAGGGAGTGAAAGGGAGATAGATGTGAGCCGGGGTGGGGGAGGGAAGCAGAGATTGTTGGTGTCGTGGGAGCACTGCAACAACAATAACAGCAGTGTGTGTAGTTGTCTGCGTGTGTGTGTGTGTGTGTGTGTGTGTTTGAGTGGCAGAGTGAAGGAGTTAGAGTGGAAGTGGGGATGTGTGATGGCTCACAGAAGTGATGAAATGACATCTCCTTTACTTCAGCACACAGCTGCGATCGCAGCAAAGAACACCACTGTTGGAGATATCTGACCTTCTGTTCTTTTATCATCGCTGCTGGTCACAAGTGTCTGCCTGCCTGTCATGTCCGCCTAATTAGCTGTATCTACACAAGGACCAGCCTGTGTCCGTGACGAAGACGTTCCCGGCCATCGATATCAGCAGCGTCACTCGTAACAGCTAGAAACACTTGTGGTTTCTGTAAAGAAACGGGTCTGGAATTGACATAAATGGTTTTTGACGTCTGTTCATTTCACACGATATGAGCCCAAACACTCCCCTGCTGCATTCATGTCGTTTGTTTGAAACGAGTGAGCACGTCATTTAGTTGAAAGCCTCCAGGTAGAAACGCACATCCGACATGAAAAGTTATGGATATGACAAAAATTTGGGTTAAGGCTCCTTTTTTCTGTTGTTTTCTTTCATCGCCTCTTTCTCCTCCCCTCCCCCCTTTTCTTTGCAGATTAGAATTCATTAGCAATCAAAGAGCCTCCAGAGAGCTCCGGCTCTTAATTACCTACTCATTTGCATTTTTGCATATTAATGACTGCAGGGTTTTGGTTGGGTTTTTGCCGCAGTGGTTTAAAGGCACCTCAGTTCTCTGGGGAGGAGGAGAGATGGCTGGAGGCAAGACTCCCAGCCCGTCCAATCCCCCTCCATCCGCCCTGATGGGAGCTGGACACAGCAAGAAGGGAAGGTGGGTGGGGGTATTGGCTTGGGGCATATGGAACGGGTGGGGTGTGGTGCAAAGTGTGTGTGTGTGTGTGTGTGTGTGGTGGTGGTGGTGGGGGGGGGCAACAGGGGTTCGCAGGTTAAAGGTCAATGTCCCTTATCAACATAAGAAAGAACACATGTCTTCAGCTGCCTAATTATTGTCATATTGAGCAGTTTAAACACCTGATCTGAACAAAATATACCCTGAGAGAATCTGGAAATCTATACTGCCGAGGATGCTAACGTGGCTTTATCGAGGGCGGCAGCTAGTTTGGATGGAACTCATGTCCCCCCGGTGTACAGAGGCAGGGGCATTTCATATCCCCAGAGAAAGGAGGGGACTGGTGAAATGAGGCTGGTGTGTGGAGTTGTTTTCCTTCATATCCCAGTGTTCACTGTGGGGGCAGTAAAAGGCTCATTTACCTTAATGACGCTGGTATGCATGCGTGTGCACGTGCACACATACACGCCAGGATGACTCTAAAACCACACCTTTTGCACAGAAATGGATAGATGTGAACAGATACCTCCGCAAGTGCACGCATACATGCATGCACACTCACATGCACAGATTTGGGGAATAATACCACCAGAGACGCCAGACAACAGCTCCCGGGCATCTCCTAGCCCCCGAAGTGCTGCTGCTCCTCTTATCCAATATGTTTTGACTGCAACAATGATGTCTGAACATGGAAAATAACAGCACGTCCCACTGTGTTGGTAGACACCTTCCAAACACAACAATTAATGAGTCGGAGCTCTCAGACATCTGGCCAACAGGTTCAACCCGACTAAATGAAATCATTTATACATTCATGGAAAACACTCGGTGAAGATGCTCTGTCTGTTGGAAAATGTCGGAAAATCGGGGTTTATTTCGGAGAAACCATCCTGGTAAATCATGAAATGACGTCACGTTCATTAGAAAAATACCAACGAATGATATGGTTGCTTTGATGCCTCATTTAAGATGCATATATTTCTCATGGTGAATCTCCTAAAGCACACAATTCACAGAGTGGGCTTAGTCGACTTAACTGCTATTAGTGGAGCATTATAAAACCTGTGTGTGTGTGTGTGTGTGTGTAGCCGAGACGGGAAGACTGCAGCAATGTGTGGGCTGTTGGGGTGGGGTTAATGAGCTGTTCTATGACCTCTGTCACCCCACAGGATCACCTCGGGGAGACAGACAGAGACAAACAGGAAGAAAGGGTGACAACGAGCCCACAGTGTGCCGCTGGTCGAGTCATTTATGGAGCTATACTCGGCCCACCATCACTACATAAACCCCCCTGGCACTTGCTGTGATAAGTAAATACAATTTGCACTCGACCGTGTTTCTTCCACTTGCGCTTTGTACGAAGCTGCTGTTTGCTGCTTTTTGTCGCTCTGTAACTCCAGCTGCGTGTGTGCTCATGTTTATGCATCTGACATAAATGTAGACACTTGATCTGAGTTGTCACGTTTGTTAGTGAGGGCGAGCAGACCGAGGGGTGCAGAGACACGACGGTGATGTGTGGCAGTTCTCCAGCGCCTCCTCAAAGAACATTACGTTGATGATACTGCCACCTACTGGTCAGAGGAGAGACTCATCCTTTGTCATTGAGTGTGGTCAGGATACAGCGACACATGTCACTATTATGTAATGCAGTCAAATAACTATTTTACATTTGACACATGTTTGGTTTAATTCAACGTTCATCTGTTATTCATGTTACAAAACGATATGACACTTTATTCTTTTAGCGTCATTTAAATCCATCATGTCTGTCACGGATTTACAAAAACAAATAAGAACGTCACAAGTGAAGACGAATCCCACCAATGTGCTCACAGCACCTCATGCTGCAGATGGTGTTGAATTGGAAATTAGACAAAGCAGACCTCACACCGCACTGGAGATTTTGAAGTCGCCAGACACAGCGCACAGGCTACGGGTTGTTTTCTGAAGCCTACAGCAGATAGGATGTTACACATGAAATCAGGACGTTTGGTCTGACATTGATTAGGGTGGAAGAACAAATGTACAAGTAAAATCAAACAAGTTCTCCCTGAAACACACTGGATAAACATGAACGAAAAGAAGTGCTGCAGAGGAACAGCACTCGACGTTCAGACCTTTCTGCCAGTGGTGGAAAAGTTGCAGATTACTGAACATTTGTGCACGGAAACACCTCGGCTCCTTCCACTTCCGTCTACACGTGCTGTTCAATTCCAACATCCAACTGATCACAGCATTCCTACAGAGGCAAAGTGAGCCAAGGTCTGTGATAAGACAAGACTGGCGCCGTATTCCCTCCCTCCGCCTAATTCCTGCCCAGCGACCGTGTACGGCTCAGCCGAGGCTGACAACCCGCCGCCCAAACGGCCCCCGGGCCTTCCAGCTGCTCCCAGCGAGGTTACAGCGATGACAAGTGTCTACGCAGCCCAGACTCTCACCACATCTTCATGCAAAGTTCTCTTGGAAACAGTCAGACTGTACATCAGTCCACTGCCGGTCGCTAACGGTCTGTTCGCGAGCACTCACCCTAACCCCGCCCCATCCAACGAGCTGTTCGCAAACTACCCGGCTAATCTGGATATTACATCATCAAATGCTCCTTCAAAAACGAAACAACAAACCAAAAAACACCAATGGAACACGAATGGACTGGAGAACTCCTTCATCATCTCTTCTCATTCATTTCAGCCCTTTTTTCAAAGGCTGACCCACTGACCTCTGGTCCACTTATACACCCTGATTTTTCTGCTTTGTATAACGCAATCATATGACAACAAAATCAACACCCACCAAGGTAAAAAGCAATACGGTTTGTGTAAAATCCATTTTAGAAATCCACGTCTGGGGGGCTACAAATGTCCCCGAAGAACAGTCCCAGCCCAAAGCGGACGTCTCGTAAAGCAGCCATGTTATTTGCAGCGACTCTTTGACGGTACTGAAGTCCACATCTGACCTGCCTTCAACACACATTTCAAAGGTGTCGGATTCTTGTCAGGACAGTCGGAGAACATCGTCAGACATCTGGTTCACAGCCAGGCTCCTCTGCGGAACAAACCCTCTTCACCAGCTGCCGCGAAGTTATAGACCCGATTTGTACCGTGTCCCTGGTCACATAACGGCCTCCGTCGTGACGACCTCAGTGACCTCTTCATGGTTCATGTCCCTCAACAGATCACTGCGTTTACCTTTTGTCTGCTTGGGACTTCACTTCGTTTGATGATCAGCGTTTCCTTCTTTCACTCAGACCTACAGTTGTACATAGAAATATTTGTAACTGTCTGAAATTACATTAAATAAACGACCCGCTCGCACCAGTTATTATTGTCATGAATCCTGTTCTCAGTCCATCTTACCTGACCCACATACGTACGTTTTTAAATTTTACAGTGTGTTTTGTGGATTTATTTGACCAAAAGGGCTAGCTGACGACCCCCCTCCCCACGGCCCCCCCAGGACGTCTCTAGGCCTGCGACTTTTCGATTACCACGGGTTCTCATGAGTGTAACTACTGGTCAGAAACAAGTGACTGATGTATCAGGACAAAATGATTCACACCAAACCAGTTTTGTTTTGTTTTTAATAGAAAGATTTTATATTCTTTAAACCAGACAACCAGATGCCAGACATGTTTGGATATATTAAAAAAAGAAAAGAAAAACAAAGCAAAAAAAACCAAAACAAACAAAAGACACAAAATGGAATTATATGGTTTAGACTGTGTGTGGATGTAGTGGTCTAATATACATTACATTTTCTTTTCATCACTTAAAAGTGCAAATTCTCAATATCCCCTACACCCCCACCTGCAGCTTCCAACAGATCTGGACTGACAGTCTGCTACACTAAGACAAACATTTCTCAAAGCCCCCACCCCACCAAGAGGTAAAGAATCACACAGGAGGAAAACAGGTGCTGCACGTTCTGTGGGGCGCGGCGCTCGCGTCGTCTCTCTTCGCGTTCAACCTTTGTCTGCAGGTGAAGCGAGGGAACGTTTGTGTCTCAGGTGTACAGCACACGGAGAGAAGAGGAGCAGCCGTTCTCTGCCTCGTGCGACTCTGTGTTCATTGACGATTTATTTGCTGTGATTGAGAGTTGGAAAATATTCTGACACTGTAAAACAGCGTTACATCAGAAAGTGTGAAACATCTCTCGCAGGATTACCACAACATCCCGTTTACAAATCAGTCTCCTCCAAGTCGCAGCCCCTTTGTTTCTCCCCCACTTTGGATTGATTTCTGATCAAAGTCCTTTCACTCGACTGCAACAATCCTCATTTTACAGATGTTTTAAGGCCAAAAGAACGGAAAAGAAAAAAAGAAAAATCTGTGCTGATTTGCAAATGTGCAAGCTGGTCATTTGGCCAAGTCAGAATGGTGAAAGCTCGAGATGGATACCAGATCCATGAAGAGGGTGGTGCTGCGCACAAAGACCCTGCAGTGGATACAACACTGCACGTTGAACATTCAGCAGAGCGAGCCTTCTCAGAAAGCTTTGCAACTGTTATACAGTTTTTCCTTTTCAAGAAAAGGAGTCTCCCAAAATGAGATCCCATGACCTTTCACCCAACAAGATCGAAGAAAGAAATGCAATAAGCTGCATATTTCAGGCATGGCAGAGATAGAACGGGGATGTGTCTATGTCCCGATACGAGGGGGCCGCGCCACCCACCTACAATCCACATACCATCGATTCAAGTTTTTCATTTTCATCAATTTGGATTTTGTTTTTTTGTCGTTTTTTTTTTTTGTTGTTTTTCATTTAAATAATCATTCGCACGGAATAAACAACCAAAGATACAGGAACAATAAAATAATATCCAACAACAAAATGAAAGCACAGTTCACGATGGCCTTATGCAAAGTGCTTTGTTACAATCGCAGAAGCTGAAGAAACGGGATCGGCTGGGGGCTTGTTGACGCGTCCGTCGACCCTCGCTACCATCTATGGTGTGACGGACCCACAGGCCGACACCAACAGTCAAACCGAAAGACACTGTCCGTTTCCTCCTGCTGCCTCCACGTCACCGGACGTATCCGCCTCCTTCTCCATACCTCGTCCTAACATCTCTCCCTCCCGTCCGTTCCCCTGCTGGGGGGGGTTGTGATCGTGGATCAAAGGCGAAGATGTAGACGGAGTCCACAGAGAGGAGGAGAACATACCTCACACCTTCAAACCAAAAAGTGTTACAGTCCAAACAGTAAGACGGACGTGGCCAGATCAATACAAGATGGACAAAGGGGCTGGACGGAGCCACCCAACCTGGGGGGGGGGGGACGGGTTCGGATTCTGTCTCTTGGGATGTTTTGTTCTAAACGTGGTACGGAGGAGAACGGAGACGGACGGAGGACGACCAGAACAACGCAGACATTGGAACAGATGCATAGCAGTGTATTTTCCACCTGAGAAGTACGTACAAAGAGATAAAAGCGAAGCCCCCCCACCCCCCCATCACCACTTCATTCTGTCGTGGTCACGTCCTTCCTGCTAGCTGAAGACTGCAGCTACAAGTGAGCGCCCGGCTGACCCCCTCCCACCTGTTTGCCAGCCTTTGTGTCCTCAGAGGCCGGCGGTCTCTGAGTGGTCGTCACTTGGCTGCGATCAGGCAGCAGCCTGGTTTTCTGAAGGACCCCGGGCTGTCTGTGCACGAGCCAGAGCCACGCTGGGGACAGAGCCATGCTGCATATGCTGCGCTCAGCTTGCTGCACACACACACACACACACACGGAAATCAGGTGTGGAGCACAATGCCGAAGCGAAGCAAACTGTCCTGCTGCCACAGACCCCCGTTTTCTAACAGTCGCCATGTTCCTGTTCCGCCATCATCCCATAGCTGTTGGTCGTTTGTTGTTGTATGGCTTTGTTAGACACAATCAATCCAAAAGGTTCATTACAGTCAAGAAAAGAAAAAAAAGACACGACATGAGGGTCAGATGTACAATTGGTCTCAAAACAAGGGCACAAACAAATTCAGACGGGAGCGTCATCAGCCCCCCGCCACCCCGCCACCCCCCCTCCACTGCATATTTTGTTGCTAACCAGAACAAGCTGCTGCAGACACAGTCACATTCTGCTTTAATTCCATCTCAATTACTCTCTCAAACAGAACCGGACCTGTCATTTTCAGACACGATCAAAACAACTTCTTCTAATTACTCCCAGATCAACAGCTCGAGCGTGAGAAAACGAGAAGAATCGGGTTCACGTCCGTCCGTCAGGACCGACGCGTCAACACGCCAACCGCTCCGAGCGTTTCCACTCTCAGTCCGTCTAAACGTCGCGTGCATATTGAGAATAGTTCTGAAAATTAAGAGCAAATAGGATTTTCTGCATCAATACAACTTGGTAGCTTAGTCATTTCTCCTCCTTTGGTACTTGTGGATGCTGGACGTCTGTCTGTTGTACACGACGTCTCCTCTGGAGGGGTCGGACGGAGACCCCTGAGTCGGTACCTCGCAGGCCGTCTCTGTTAGCAGGACCTTTTACAATAGTGCAAACTTTGGCTCTCTCAGCTAAAGCACCATTTCCAGTGCTATCAGGCTTTGTATCCGTAAGCCCACCCCAACACCCACTGGCACAGGACCCTGAAAGCAATGAGCCCGCACATACAGTACACGCACACACGCACAGCCACGTGAAACTGTTCGAAAAAACAGCTGTCGCCAAACAACACAAGTGTCGACTGAAAAACATCAAACAACTTCAAACGTCTGATTCGACCGTGGGCTCCAGAGAACGAGGGACAGCGGAGTCCAGCACACGGGGTCAGCAGGAGGGGCAATTCAACGTCTGAGTCAGCAGACGACTGAGGGCCTAAAGCTTTGGTTGATCGGCAAACACACGACTTTGGGGTGGGGTGGGGGGGATATATGATATAAAACCTGTTCAGACCTCTCAGGCCTCAGTACGTCTGCGACACGGAGACGACACCGATTCCACGTCGTCATCAACTGCACGTAGGCTTCACACTGCTCGTATGCCTGCGCTGCTCCGGGTGTCTGTGGTTACTGTGGTGACCGTAGGAGTCAACTTGGGCAATCGCACCTTACAACAGAGAAGCGAGGACAGAAAGTGAAAGTGACCCCCGACCAGGACGTACGCAAATCTGCACTGAGAGCCAAAGTAAACGGG